>MU006777.1:2024397-2057203 GCA_010093635.1 Massarina eburnea CBS 473.64
TAAGTCCCTCTCTAGGAAATGTAATAAGTCCCTCTCTAGGAAATGTATTAAGTCCCTCTCTAGGAAATGTAATAAGTCTCTCTCTAGGAAATATATTTGCTATTACTTATATTACTTGTGTATAGTTTATTTTGTATACGCTTTTTTACTTAGCGTTATAAGTAAGTCTCTCTCTAGGAAAGTATTACTCTACATTTCTTAGCGTGCTATATTATTAACCTATACTTATACTACTGCTTTTAGCCTCCTTCTATCCTATATTCTCTATAGGTTGTAGGTTTAGGGCTGTTAGACTTCGCCATTTTGTGCTGTTAGGCTTAGGACAAACAAGAATTATACTATAATTATTAAAACTAGACAGAACAATTGTAATATTAATTCCTTAAGTTGTGTATAGGATAAGATAAGATAGTTGCTCATTCTCGTTAGTCATCTTATACAAGACCTCTAAGAACTTGCTTAGTCTGTGCTGACTTAGCACGCCGCAGCCTGCGACGTTGCCACGGCACACTAACATATCTTATGCAACGTACACACAATCCCCAGGACCATCAAAATACACAAGCACCCCTAGAACGTACGAAAAGCGCGCCCATGAAACACAATCTTGTTTGAGCCTTCGTCCAACGGCGCGCAACTGAAACGCCGCACGTGATCGCGTAAACTGGCCTTATATACCGAACCACGTAACAAAAGCCCTCCCGCCTCCAACATCAATAATAACTTGATGTCCATCATCATCATCCCGCCAAAATGAACACCTTTAAAGATCTGGCCACGAATCCTGACCACACGAGATGGATGTACCCGCTATTCCTCATCGCCGATGCCGCGCTCTGCGGCGTGATAATAGACAAGATACCGTGTAAGTCCACCCCCCTCAATCGCTTGACCACGTGGCTGATTTCCTCGTAGACACGGAGATCGACTGGAAGGCGTATATGGAGCAGATTGCCATCTATAACAAGGGCGAGCGCGACTACAGGAATATCGAGGGGGCTACGGGCCCTTTGGTGTATCCTGGCGCTCATGTCTTGATCTACCGCATTCTGTACTGGGTTACGGAACAGGGAAAGAATATCCAGCTCGCGCAGTATCTTTTCGGCCTGCTCTATTTGCTCACGCTGGCCGTGGTCATTCAATGTTATCGCAAAGCGCGGGTACGTAAATTCTGCCGTATCCCGGTTTTATGCGGCATGCGGACGTTAATAATCATCACAGGTCCCACCATATGTTTTCCCGCTGCTCATTCTTTCGAAGCGACTGCACAGCATTTTCATGCTGAGGTGCTTTAATGACTGTTTTGCGGTTTTGGGCCTGTTTTCGGCCATTTATGCGTATCAGAACGAGAGCTGGCATCTCGGCACTTTCCTCTATACGACAGGCTTGAACGTTAAAATGAGTCTGCTCCTGCCATTGCCGGCAATGGGTATCACGATGCTTCAGGCGCTAGGCACGGGTGAGGCGTTTACGCAGGCCATGATCATTGTACAGGTCTCAGTATGTTCATGTGGAGAAGCTTGGTGTTTTCATTGCTGACTTTTCTAGTGTTTGTATGGGTACCCATTCCGCAAGAGAGCGCCCTCGTACTTTGCCAGGGCCTTTGAACTCACCCGCGAATTCCTGCACAAATGGACCGTAAACTGGCGCTTTGTTCCCGAAGACGTTTTTGTTTCCCGGCCATTCGCTCTCAGTCTCTTGTCCGTCCACATTGGCCTGCTGTACTGGTTCGTCAAGACGCGCTGGATGAAGCCTTCCGAACGAAGGCCTCGCGATATCTGGCGTATGATCCGTGGGGGTGTACCGGACCGCGAGCAAGACCAGATTTCCCGAAGAATAACACCGAATTTTATCATGACGACCATACTTACGGCAACGACGATCGGGATGTTGTGTGCCCGATCGCTGCACTACCAGTTCTACGCGTATATTGCATGGTCGACGCCGTTTCTGCTGTGGAAAGCGGGCTTCCACCCCATCGTGCAGTATGCGTTATGGGGTGCGCAGGAGTGGGCGTGGAATGTGTATCCGAGTACACCGCTAAGCTCGGGGACGGCTGTCGGCGTACTGGCAGTGACGGTGTTCGGTGTATGGCGGGGCACGAAGCACGATTTTGCGAAGGGGAAGCTGGAGGAAGTGAAATTCGAGGGCGCGATTGACGGCGAGGTTGTGGACCAGCATGAGCATGCCGAATGAAGGCGCCTACTCCTCGTCCGAGTCTGACGGAGGCATCTTCCCGACTGTCGATTCCTCCTCATCGCTGTCTTCATCGTACGTCGACTTCTTCGTAAATTCTTTGGGCCTAATTTGTATCAGTACACTGTATTTAGCATGCGATACCCTGTAGCATAAAAAATCCGCATAGACTTACCAGTACGGCATCTTCCGCCACGCCTTCTCGTCGCTCACCACGTTCACGATTTCCCCATCCAGCTTGTTGGCGCGGTCCGCCAGCGCGCCCGTATCAACTACGACATAGCCACTCCGCTTGATCCATATCGTGGAGCGGAACTTGGCCTCTAACTCGGCCAGGAGGGGCTTGCCGTCGGGCTGTTCAACATTGTAGAGGTTGCTGCCGGCGGCCTTGACGACGCGCACGAGGACATGATTTTCGGGGAGGCGCTCTGGGGGTGTGAGGGCGTCTTCCAGGGTGGCGAGGAGGTTGCGCTTGGGTCGAGGCATCGCGTATCGGATGGTGTGCTTGCTTTTGGTGGAGCGTGGAGATTTGGAGATTTTGGAGGGGCCAAGATATGGGGAATGTGCTACCGGTTTTTCTTTCGCCTAATCTTTCCCTCGCACCAATCCCATCTCTCCCGATTCCCCAGGTACCAACCGGCGGATGTATTTCCCTCTCTAGACAAGCGCAGACCAGACCCATATGGCAGACGTTCCCCGGGCTCGTCAGATCGGGAAATGTTGCGAGTTTTTCCTAAATGGGAAATTTTCGCCGAAGGGAAGGGTACCTTGGTGCCCGAATACCTCACACCGACTACTCCTTCCAAGGTACCAATCCACAGGAACACTCTTCTATGCCTCATACATACGTACACGTAGCCCGATTCTTTCTGTTGAATGGCCGGATGTCGGATGAATTCCTTGGTGGACTACCAAGTGGAGACGTTCGATAAGTCTCCCAATGTCGAAAGGGTCCTCGATGTCCCTCACCCCGCCCGCAACCATTACTCAGCGTACTTCGCGATAGCGGTGGTACCAGTCGTCGCCACCAAACAGCTGCAGGGCAGCTGCAGGCCGATTTTTCTTTATCAGGTGCCCTCTAGGTGCTGGCCACCTGCCAGTCCTTCGTCTCTCAGCTCCTAGTTGTGATCAGCCTTTTCCCACCTGCTTTCCCCTTCCACCACCATGGCATCTGCAGGCCTTCACGGCTTGATCGACATCCAACACAGTGCTCCGGTAGAGGTAGAAGTAAAGAGCCCACCCGCCTCGTATCAGAAGAAGACCACCCGCATACGAGAACCGCCTTCCACAATTGAGCTTGATGACATCGCATTCGGAAACCGCTACAATGGCATCAACTCATCCTTGCCGCAAACCCCTCAAACTGAGTTTCCCACCGGTACTGCGACGCCCAAGACGCCAAATGAAATGGAATCGAGCATTCCACACACTCCTTTACAGGGAGATACAGTAGTCATGATGCAGACTTGGAACAATCCCCCCATCAACAAGTGGAGGATTCTGTGCTGCTGTATGATCTATTTCGGCAACGGAATAAATGACTCGGGTACGTTTTGCGATACGTCCGAGGTGTCCTGCATCTGCTGATAGAAACCCAGTCGTTGGTGCCTTGATTCCGTATATGGAAGTCTACTATCAGATCGGATACGCAATAGTTTCCATGGTGTTCGTGGGAAATGCAGCCGGCTTTATTGTCGCTGCTTTCTTCACCAACGCGACACTTGACAGACTAGGGCGTGCAAAAACGCTCATATTGTCTGAACTGATACTAGTTGCGGCATACGTTATGATCATCTCCACGCCGCCGTACCCTGTCGTCGTCGTTGCCTTCTTTCTCCTCGGCTACGGATTTGCGACGAATCTTGCACTGAACAACGTTTTCTGCGCCAATCTCCAGCCTTCCAGCGCGATTCTCGGAGCGGCTCATGGTAGTTACGGAGTCGGAGGAATAATCGCGCCCATCATCGGCACAGCAATGGCATCCCACGGAATACTCTGGTCACGTTTCTACTTCATTACATTAGCTCTTCGCGTTGGCTGTATTGTCTTTGTAGCATCGACTTTCTGGTCGTACGAGGAGGACGAACCCGTGACACTCCTCACTGCTCTAGAACGAACTGCAAGCCGGCAAGCGGCCATCGAGGAGCCAGTGTCGAAGCTGAAGAGCTTGGGAGAAGCCTTGGGAAACCGCGTGACGCTCTTTGGAGCATTGTTTGTGTTTGCGTACCAGGGCGCCGAAGTGTCCGTCTCCGGTTGGGTGATTTCGTTCTTGATCAACTATCGAGGAGGTGACCCAGCGCATGTTGGTTATGTCACTTCTGGCTTTTGGGTAAGTATTTTCTCGATGAGCTTCTTGAGCTTTGTTCTGACAGTTGGCTAGGGTGGCATCACGCTCGGCCGCTTCGTTCTCACACATTTTGCCCCCAAGATTGGCGAGAAGAATTACGTGGTCATTCTCACCGTTGGCTCGGCATGTCTCCAGCTCCTAGCCTGGCTCATCCCCAATGTCGTCGGCAACGCCATCGCAGTTTCTGTCCTCGGTCTTCTTCTTGGTCCAGTCTATCCATGCGCTCAAACCATATTTACTCGCCTCATACCCCGTCACGTGCAAACAACGGCGATAGGCTTTATCGCAGGAGCCGGCAGCTCAGGTGGTGCTGTTGCTCCATTCACGACAGGTCTTCTTGCACAAGCCGCTGGAACCTGGGTGCTCCATCCTGTGTGCATTGGGCTGTATGGCCTTATGATGGCTTGCTGGGTGGGACTGCCACGCACGCGGAAGAGGACAGAGTAGTGGATGGCTGTGTTATGTCCGTCTCCGAAGGTTTCGTGTCCCTCGTGTCCCGGGTTTGTGCAAATCTTGTTTCCACGCCGAAAGCTCCTAGGTGAAGTCAGCTACCATGTAGGTAGGTAGATAGATCACTATGACATCCGTTATTATCCTGACAAATGTCCGCGCTAAATCTTAGTAAAGTTTAGTCAAGAACGGCAGTGACGGCAATAAGTTGACCATCACCACCATATCCACCCCCGATTATGTGGGATCCCAAGTGTTGACGCACCTTTGCACCTTTTTTTGCACACAACCTCGACTTTCCGATCTCGATTGTCTCAACTATGGAACTTCATTTTCTGAACATCGATAATCCGACTCCATGCTGGCCACTCAGTGCTCTCCCTTCCCGAGGTAAAAGAGCAAAATGAACGGGGACGAATGTCGGACTTAGCGGCTTTAGGTTTTAAGACATCTGGTACCCCACCACGACCGTTAACTTCCGGCAAGTGGGTGGGCTTGCTTGCACCACTTGCGTGCAATTGCCGGAGCTTTCTCCGCTTCTATACTCCAGGGTCCTGGGAGCTAGTTACTGTATCTTAACGTCACGGAAGCTGCGCCGCAAGGAAGAGAGAGAGAGAGAGAGCGGGGAACGGATATAAAGATGTGAACAATGCCCCTCGTGAAGATGGCTCTCCTACATTCTCCCCTAGACTGCAAATTAAACACTCCCAAACCACAATTATCTTCGGCGACGCAGAGTCCCAATTAAGCTTCCAAAATGTCCATCTTCGGTCCTCCCCCTAAAGCGAAGTCCCTCCTCGATTTCCACAGCATTCTTTCGCCGACGGCTGGCGTGAGAGTCTCGCCGCTATGTCTCGGTGCCATGAACTTCGGCGATGCGTGGGAAGAGGCCATGGGAAAGTGTGATAAGAAGACTACGTTCGAGATGTTAGATTTCTTCCACGAGCAGGGTGGGAATTTTATCGATACGTGAGTATCCCTCCGCCCTCCTCCCTCCCCACCCACGCGACAAACGCGATATCTATGTGAACATTATCTAGTAGCTAACCCAACCCCCCTCTCAAAAAACAGTGCCAACAACTACCAAAACGAAGAATCCGAGCTCTGGATCGGCGAATGGTTGACCGAGCGCAACGTCCGCGAAGAAATCGTCCTCGCGACAAAATTCACCACATGCTACCCCAACCCGCACAAATCGCCACGCCAGCGCAAGAACTTCGCCGGAAACAGTACAAAGTCGCTCCACGTGTCACTCGCCGCGTCGCTCAAGAAGCTCCAGACGGACTATGTCGATCTGTTGTATGTGCATTGGTGGGACTTTAGCACCGGCATCGAGGAGTTGATGCAGAGTCTGAACCACATGGTGCAGCGGGGCCAGGTGTTGTATTTAGGAGCGAGTGATACGCCGGCTTGGGTCGTGAGTAAGGCGAATCAATGTATGTCCCGCCCCCCCCTACTACTACTACTACTACTTTCCAGAACCTGTGGGGTTTTTGGGTGCGAAGCGAAACGAAACGAAACGAAACGAAACGAAACTAACACATTTTGAAATATCCAGATGCGCGAGACCACGGACTCCGCCCCTTCAGCGTGTACCAAGGCCAATTCAGCGCCGCATCCCGCGACTTCGAGCGCGAAATCATCCCCATGGCTCGCGACGAAGGAATGGCTCTTGCGCCCTGGGGAGCCCTAGGTGCTGGGAATTTCACCATCAATGCGAAAACCGCGGCGGGGGAGAAAGGTCGCAATTTCCGTCCGCAGACGGAGGATCAGCGTAAGATTTCGGAGCATCTGGATAACATTGCTAAGAAGAAGAATACGCTTATTACGAGTGTGGCGCTGGCGTATGTGAGACACAAGGCCCCGTTCGTGTTCCCTATTGTTGGGGGGAGAAAGGTCGAGCATCTCAAGGGCAATATCGAGGCTCTGGGTTTGTCGTTGACGGATGCCGAAATCGAGGATATCGATAGTGCGATTGACTTCGATGTCGGGTTCCCGATGAACTTCATCTATGGACCTAATTATAGCAGTACGAGGGCTTCGACGAAGAATGTTGGATTGCTCACGTTCGCCGGGCCGTTGACGACTCCGCAGAACCAGACAGTGGTTAAGCCCGAGATTCATACGCTGGAGGAGTAGGTAGCTTGATAGTTTGAGATTTGGGATGAAGATGGAAAATAGTGTGTATATTTGAAGAAGGTTTCGCACCTACAAGTGCTTATCTTGTACAATAAGTACAATGAGCTGTGACAACCCGCTTTTTGGGTATGGTATCGCTCCATATCGGGGGTATCTTCAAAGAATAAATCCAACATCAGATGGCAATCTTGGCTGCTAAAGGTCGACTTTTACCATTAAGCCTTCCTTTTCTTCTTCTTCTTCTTGTTCTTCCTCTTGACTTGATCACCGCCACCAACATCGACTTCGGCACCAACTGTCTCCATTCTTATATGTCCGTACCTCTCCCTGACCTCCGCATCAAATCCCTCCTTCTCCAGGCGGAACAGCGCCATGGTCGCCCGTGCATCCTCCACGGAGCTATGCGCACCGACCTGAATCTCCACGCCCAGCAACTTCTCCGCCAGTATTCTCAAAGATGGCGTCCTTCCGGGCGTCAAGGCAAGCTCACGGAATTTGGAGTACTTCGAACTGTCTCGTATATACCGCTTGTCGTGCTTCAGCAGCAGTGCATCCAGATCGTTCTTCACCGCGTGGCCAACGAGGATGCGCCCCGCGAGCAAAACCTTGAGATCGTTGTGGACCTCCTTGAATGGTCGCGCGACATCCTTGCGAAGGTGCTTCGGCTCGATGCCCGACACGTCTGTACGGTAATCCGTCACTCCGATCTTGCCCTGCATCTGCACATACGAGTCGTACACTTGGTGGCCGTGGTAGTTGACCGCAGACACACGAGCAAGTGCCGAGTCCTTGTCGGGCTCTGGCCCTATGCCGACCATCTCGCAGTCCACTGCTATGTATTTGGCGGGGAGGGCGAGCTCGGAGACGCCTTCGTTCTCGATGTCGGGGAAGTCGGGCGAGGGCGTTAGGACGGATACGGCTTCGGCGGCTTTCTTTGAGGAGGAGAGGAGAGGAGTATGTCTGAGCGAGGGCATGGACACGCTCTTCGAGAGCGCCTTGGTATCACGGTGCTTGGTGGATGCGCCGACCGATGCAGGTTCCTCCATCTTTGGCTTTTTGCGAGATGCAGGCTTCTTGGATGGTGTCCTCTTGTCTATTCCTTTCACAGTCCCCTTTTTGTCTCCATTGAATGTCGTGGACCTCTTACGCTTCAAGCTCGATTCTGGCTCGGCGTCCTTTGGTTTCGGTTGCGCAGGCTTCGAAGCCTTTAGTGTCGCCTGCAACTTCTTCCAGTTACTGGACAGATTGCTCATTTCAACCGGAGCCATTCTGTCGTTAGTGGCTGCGCATATCGGTGTGCTTTTCCTTGTTCATTGGTAGAAGCGCTGTTCTGTGTTTGACACTCGATCGCATCCCCGCCGCCCATTCCGCAAAGCCAGAAAAAGTCAAGGATGGCTCGTGCGTCGCCGTTCCCTGATTGGCTGGCAGCCAAAGAGGCGGCGTAACATCACGTAACATCACCGTCGCCGCTGCGAGGGCGACAAAGGCAGCAACAATCTTTGAGCGACAGCAACTCTCCACAACGCAACTGGTATTTTGCGATAATTTGACAGCGTACTGCGCAGGACCATGGCACCTCGTGAGGCTTCCCACGAGCCCGCAGGCACGCCGGCGCCTGTGGAAACAGGGATCGCGACTTTAGCGCAGCTGAGGTATGTGCGACACTGCAAACGCATTTCCGAGATGGGTGCTGATGAAGGCGGTGCAGGGCAGGCGTGAAGGCGTTCGTGGACAAGGTGAGTGACGGGCGCGGGCGGTCAAGATGGTCGCGAACACCAGAGAGCAACCATCAGGAGCCAACTTGCACTTCCGACAACTCTCGCATAATTCTGGTCCTCTAACATCTCTCAGGATGGCGAGAAACGCAAAGCCGAGATTCTCATGATCCAGACCAGAGCCGGCAAGCCCAAATTCTACGTGCACTACGAGGACTTCAACAAACGTCTGGATGAATGGATCGACGCCGCCCGCATCGACCTCGCACGGGAAGTCGAATGGCCTGCTCCAGAAAAGCCCGAAAAGAAGAAAGCTGTGGCGAGCAAGGCCGACAAAGCACCACCCAAAGTCGACCCAAAGAACCCCAAGCGCTCCCGCGCCCAAATAGAGCGTGAAGCCTCAGGAACCCCCTCAGAGGCAACGAGCAGCAATGTGCCCTCGAAGATCCAGCGGAAAGACAGCGAGCTGCTGGTCACGACCGAAGTCACAGATGGCGTGACGCCCAAGCCCGAAGATGAAGAGATGGACGTCGTAGATATCCAAGACGCGGCTGCCGCCGCCAAAGCCATGCCCGACGAAGAGTACTCACGTGAGGACGAGATTGAGAAGCTCAGGACCTCGGGCTCCATGACGCAGAACCAGGCCGAGATAGCACGCGTCCGCAACATCGAGAAAGTGCAAATGGGCAAGTTCGAGATCGAACCCTGGTACTTCTCGCCCTACCCCATCGACTTCATCGACGTAGATATGGTCTACATCTGCGAGTTTTGCCTCAACTACTACGGGGAAGAGACGCAGTTCGAGCGCCACCGTTCGAAATGCACGCTCCTGCACCCCCCAGGCAACGAAATCTACCGCGACGACTACGTTTCCTTCTTCGAGATCGACGGCCGACGACAACGCACCTGGTGCCGAAACCTCTGTCTCCTATCCAAGCTATTTCTAGACCACAAGACGCTATACTACGACGTCGACCCCTTCCTCTTCTACTGCATGGCCACCCGCGACGAACACGGCTGCCACCTCGTCGGCTACTTCAGCAAAGAAAAAGAATCCGCCGAAGGCTACAACGTAGCCTGCATCCTCACACTCCCACAGTACCAGCGCAAAGGCTTCGGCAAACTCCTCATCGACTTCTCCTACCTCCTCTCCAAGCGCGAAGGCAAGCTCGGGTCCCCGGAAAAACCCCTTTCCGATCTCGGCTTGTTGGGCTACCGCGCTTACTGGCAGGAAGTCATTGTCGACCTGCTCATGGATGGGAGAATCGAGGCGAATATCGAGGATCTAGGCGCTGCTTCGGCCATGACGACCAACGACGTGCTGCATACGTTGCAGAATTTGAATATGCTGAGGTATACGGCTAAGAACCAGCATGTGGTCGTGCTCACGGATGCCGTTCTTGAGCAGAGGGAGAGGCAGAAGGCGAAGGAGAAGGTCAAAGGGAAGAGGTCGATTGAGGGAGAGAGGCTGATGTGGAAACCTCCCGTCTTTTCCGCTGCTAGTAGGACGTGGAATTGGTGAGTATGTGGCACATGGATGGAGGCGCTAGATTCTATATTTTTTTTTTGCTGCTGGTTTGCTGGCTTTGGGTGTTTAGGGGCATAGGATAGGGAGTTTGGTGTGTGAACTGTATTTGTATACCCTCCGGTTCGTGCTGGTTATCATTCAGGCAAATGTACATCACTGCAGTCTTCATACGAAACGTATTCATGGTCTCATCTTACACGTGTGGTATGTGCCCCAAGAATAGCGGGTATCCTGAACTTTATCCAGCGCTGCACATCTGCTCTTCTATAGCTGAGCCATCATTTACATGGAATAGTCAACACTCCCCGTATGCCGCCATGACGCCATAATTCCGGCTTGCCCGTGTTCTTGTCGTTCTAAAGGAAGTAGTCCGCCACGGGCTTCTTTGCAGGCATGCCCCTCGAGTCTTGTGGCGCTGCTTCAAAGACTCTGTACCTCCTCCCGGGGCCGTCCCTTGGCCTCCCCATGCTGTCTCCGAGCACCGAACTGAGTCGCCTATTCTCATTGCTCATTCCATTAGCGTTGGGGCCGTCGTTGGACCCCAGAACCCAGCCTCGGCCGCCACCTCCCCTTTCTCCGTTGCCCCTGCGCACGAATCCCGCGTTCGAACCGTCTTCTCCCAGTTCTAGTATAGCAGCGACATTTCCGCAGCGGTAGCAGTAGTTCGGCGCCGACCAGACGGTTACAATGGTCGATTCAAACATCTCCTTGAAGCCCTCCATGACAAGCTGATGCGCACGTGCGATCAGACTAAGATCGTTCTTATGGTTGAAGCATTTGACAATATCAGCACCGAACAGGAAGCCTGCGCCACGAGGAGACAGCCCCCAACCATCAATCTCGTCCGGGTCTGACCACAGCAAGTCGCACATGGCGCCCTCGTGCGGTACTTCCTGTTTCCGATCGAGCAGCCTAATCTTATCGATTGTATCGATGAGCGGGGAGAGACCCCCGTGCACGCAGAGAACAGCGCCGGTTTCGCTTTTGGAGGAGCCATTCGCGGACGACGTTGCACCGGTGCCTGCCGGGCCGGTGTTGGAGGGTGTGGGCGCTATGGGCGAAGACGAAGCAGCGTTGGAGTTCGCTTGTGATGCGGCGCTGGACTGCGAGTCCGAGTTGCGGGCGTAGCGATACATAATCTCGCCCTGTGCGTTGAGGGTCTCTATCTCGATGTCGCAGTCGGCGTCGGGAATGTCCATGCTCTGGATGCTCTCTGCTATAGGACCATCTGTAGGGGTCAGGGAGGTTGCAGCGCCGGTAACGAGGGCCCCAAGCGCAAGGAAGTCGAAGACTTCGCAGCAGTACCGCCAGACGTTCACCGAGCCGTACTTGCGCAAGCACTCGTCGTAGAAGCCATATACAGTGGTTATCTGCCGTGACTCGTGGTTCCCACGGATCAGCGTTATTCGGTCGGGATAGCGCACTTTCAGGCAAAGTAAGAGTAGAAATGATTCGAGCGAGTAGAAGCCCCGGTCTACAAAGTCGCCCATGAAGAGGTAATTTGTGTCGGGGACGTCGCCGCCCACACGAAACAGCTCCATGAGGTCATGGAACTGGCCGTGTATATCACCGCATATCTGTCCGTCCCCAATCAGCTTCAGCGGGACAGTATTCTTCTATCTTTGCAGCAACGTACCGTCACTGGTGCATCCACGCCCACCACGTTGCCCTCCTCGATCAGCAGCTCACGCGCCTTGTAGCATAGCTCTCGCACTTGGTTCTCGGGTATGGGCTTACATGCCCGGAGTTGCGTGATAGCTCTGGCAGTGGTTCAGCTGGTGTCCTGCGTCTTTGCGAGGCTGGCGCATTACCTGTCGAGGTCGCTGCCACCGATGCTCATGGTTGCAGCTGCACCGTACGCCCACGGAGGGCTGGAATACGCTAGATACGCTGTGCAGGGGGGGTCGGGGGCTCAATCGTGGGTAGCTGTGCGAGTCCGAGGCCAAAAGACGTGGCGGGGCGGATAACAGCAGTACCTCTGGTCGAGTCCTGTGTAGCGTAGATAAGAGGTATGACGCGTGCCGGACCAGTGGATAAGAATTGTGAAACTGGTGTGTGCAACGGGCGATAATTCAGACGGTATAGCGAATGGCGGTGGTGGTGGTTGGCGATAGCAAAAGATGGTGTTGAAGGCCAGTGATCGCCGCAGGCACCCCCGCTAGCGCACTGTCCCAGCTTGGCGTCTTCGCAAGCTCCAGATGTCCCACCACCCATTCCATCACCACTTGCGACTCGTACCCCGCGCCCATATCCGGTACTCGCTGACCTGGTGCACTTCAATTGCGTGTGTACTCCTCCTCCCAAGCCCGGGCCAGCCATTGACACCCCCCCAGGCCCAGTGATGCCGCCGCCGCTCCTCGCATAGCCGAATTTACACCACCATCATCACCACCACCATGCCCCCACACTTGCATCCGCGGTCGCGTATGACCATGTCGCTCTTTACCAGCACCCTCGCCGTCTCCTTTGTCGTCGTCGCCGCACCACATTTCCTACCCTGTCCCGTCGACCCACGGACACTCAATGACTCAGCCAGTCCAGATGCGCTATCAGGCGAACCCAGGAGACGGCGGCGGCGCAGAGTCCCACGGGAAGAGACATGCAACGACGTCATGAGCGAGGAGCGGAGGAAGATCAGGGAAGCAGACGAATGGGCGATGCCGAAGAGGGATAGGGAGTGTCCGGTGCCGAAGCCAGGCGGTTTGATCGGCCAGGTTCTGGGTCTGAAAAAGGACGTCGAAGAGGTAGAGGAGCAGCCATCTGTCACGAGACATGTCGAGAGAGTACGGCGAGAAACTGGGTCACAAGAGACGGGGAAGTCATAGAAGGATAGCCGTGCCAAGCGTATATTATGTGTACCCGGGCATAAAAATCATAACGACACATTCCGCCGGCTCAGACATTATTGCCACCAGGACCATTGATATAGTACAGAACAGATCCGCACACCCACTCATTTACTAGGGCGCTTTTGCTGCCGCACCAGCAAGCTCGTATCTAGGATGTTGTAGCTCGGGCTGGCTCATCTCATGGAGATGCGCGTATTCTTTGGGAGCACCAGAATCAGCTTCGTATCCTGAATATGCATCTGCCTCATGCACGGGTGCTCCTGCGGCGATGGCCCGACGTTTCCGCATCAGAAAGAAATACAAGCCCATGGCTAGAGCAGCTACAGCGATGGCAGCGCCCACACCGATGCCTGCCTTGGCTCCTGTAGATATTCCACTCGGACTGTCTGTCGGCGATGGTTCAGTTGGCGTTGGAGTGCTGGTGGAAGATGCTATCGAAGCCGTAGGCGACGTCTGCGCTGAAGAGGTTATCGATCCTGTTGAAGAGGGTACCATAGTCGCAGCAGCACGGAGCACTTCCATATCGGAGCTCTGCCACCATATCGGCACACCGTCTCCTCGAATAGAAGAATCACTCGGTTGCGTGCTTGAAGAAACGGGTCGTAGAATCTCTACACCGTTGTTGGTCGGTACAATGTAGGTGATGAGCTGGTTCTGCGTGACTCTCGATGTGCACAGGTGGCCAAGCCCCCAGTACTTATGCCCTCTGCAAGTTTGTCAGCCTCTCTTTGTGTTGCGTTAATATTGGGAATCGTACGAGGGACAGCATACACCAGCTGTCGTTCCCGGCCCTAATCTTATCCATGTTGTCGCGTTATTCCCCGGATATGCTGCGGAGAACGTCGTCGCAGTTGTCCAGCCATAGGGACATATCGCTGGACTATCTATACTTTATTCAGTTCCCAGACCCTTTCATCAATCCAATATTGCCCATCGAAACCCTTACAATAGTACGTATCCCACGAGGTCGCATCCGTCAACTTCTGTGTATTCGCTCCCGCGGGATAGCATGCCGTGTCGATGAACGGCCCATAGAAATGACCAAAGTACAGCGTTCCACGTCCATACATAGTCATCGTATCCAAGCACGAGGCTGGTGGCGAGAAAGCCGTTGTTATAGGCCCACGGTTATAGATTGAGAGGATGCTTTCATCCGTTATGAACACTCTTGGTATCGGAGGTACGGAGGTGGGGTAGGACATGGCGCGTGCGTGAACAATGGCATTCGGTGCGAATGCTATGAGGTGAAGGGGGCAATGTCGGGATGGCGAACACTCCCTGATTTATTGTATCGGGCAATGGCTTGGGTGTACAAGGCTGAAGCCCCTTCCCCCCCATTTCATTTGCGAGGGCGACTCCGCGCTGACAGTAAGCATGTTTTTCTCGACAATATGGACTTTTATCACTCCCACACACTTCACTTGCTCCTTCAATTCTGACACTACGCCAAAGTCTGAAATCCTTAGAGGGAAGGTTTCGCTTATGGCTCCTGTTCTGTTTCTACTCGAATCGGGACCGGTCGTGAAAGTTAGGTATCGGGTAGCCATGGGTTTGGCGGGGCGGAGACCTGCGGTGTAACAATGGGGGCGTAGTGGAGTTTGGGATTTCCCTTCTGGGTATATAGTCCGTAACGTAATTTTGATTTGGACGAACGGCGATGTTTTTGGTGGTTGTACTTGGTCGCCTTGTTTTCAGTTAGGGCAGTGTATCTTGACGGTGGTTTTGATGTTCCAATAGATGGTTGTTGATGAGACGTGCTATATGATGGAACATGCCGATGAAGTCGGGATTTTAGCGAAAGAAGTGTCTCGAGTATAGATTGTTCTTCGGTTGTTTCTAGATTGGAAAGTGATGTAGAAGTTTCCCTCTAGTTCGAGGGAACAAAGACCATCTCCCTAAGCAACTATGTGCCGGCTATGGAACTTGTTTCTATCAATCCCATGACCATTCAAATCATGGATCGCGTCCTGTTGCTCGAGCTCTGCGACGCTCTCCCTGTTTGTGTAATTGCGACGCTGATCTCTGTCTATATACTATCCCCCCGTTTGATAGTTACGTGCACTGTTTGAAATTGTCTGAGAATTTTAGCATATACAATATCACCAGCTGCTAGCGTCTTTTATACACTCTCTAAAGTACTATATCCTACGATTATTAGCCTTCATCTGACAATAAAAAGCTACTTTTACTGCTCCACAGAAGCTTGTGTTTGGTGCCGTATCTACCTCGGGCGTGTATGCGTTGGCCATCTCTTGAGTACGTCTCTTATCCTCGCCCTCTCCAGGTAAATCAACCAGCTACGACAGTATACAAAGTTACGGAAGTCCTGTCTATCATAGAAACCAAGGTTAAATATGTCTGACTACCAATATTTCCCGTGAACTGAATCACGTACTAGTCTATTTACAATTCTCCCGCCATTCAGTCACTTCATGGAGAATGAAGTGAATGTGGGTAGAAATAAACCGCCAAAATCTTCCCTGTCAGTTCAATCCATCAACTGCATCGCTCATGGGTATATTCCTTTCCGCCTTTGGGGCGCCATCCACTGAATACTTCAACCTTCATATTGTGAAGATCACCGATTCCCTATTTCTATTCAAGCTCAGACAGAAGGGTCAAACTCGATTCCATATTTCGAGTTCCTCCTTGTCACCAAGCATGCATTTCTATTTTGTCAGCCATGATCTTGAACCAATATATCCCAATGTGGGTCATGGAACTGTGCAGTAGTATATCTTTAACAACATCTTTACCGATTGATTTGATAAAGCTTGTCTTTGTTTCGAAGCATGACAGAGGAAAAAGAAACTTACAACTTCCACGTCCACGCCACGCCTATGGAACTTCTACAAATCGAGCCAGTGTTAGCAAATGTCACGTTGCGATCTGGGGGATACGTGAGCCAGCCTACCTTCTTCAACCAGGGTCCCATTTCCCAAGCCACCGTGACGTCGTCCAGAACACTGCACTGAAAGTCGCGGATAACAAACAAGGTGACTTTCTTGATCTGTCTCAATGAAAGAAGCTCGCGGATCGCGTAGTTCTCCACGAATTCCTTCTTGCCGAATTTCTTTACTGACAGGGCATCCTTCTTGAAGAGTTCCTGGCCCATGAATGACAACCACACCTCGCGCAGGTTCACACATTCCTTTATCAGCGCGGTGCCAGCAGACAGGGGCGGCAAGGCCTCTGAGGTAATGAAACGCAGTGAGGAGATATACGAAAACATTTTGGTGGCCTGTAGGAAGAAAAGAAGGTTGTATGCTGTATAGGATTCCTCAACGATTAGGTCGACATGGCGGAGCACCATAGGCAGAGACTCCAGGAAAAATTGGTCGTTAACCAGACACATCGGTGGAAGCCACGAACATTGTCGTCCTTGGAGGATATCGCTCGCGTTAATGCAACGGCTGGCCTTCTGATTTCGGGGTAGCAACGTCAGCAAATCTCTTCCAGAGGTGTGTCCTTTGTCGTGTATAACACAATTATTTCATCTCGGATCCTTGTCGTTTCCCAAAGCGGCATGTACCTGTGTATCGGAAAGGTACGTACGTTTTGGCGCATGTGTGATAGGGCTGCATGAGCAAATATCTCTTGGCGGATCTCCGGAGGGAGCCAGAGGAGTGCCTAACCAGAGGACATAAAATCAGCGAAGCTCATTGGAAGGGATGTTAGTGCACGCCGTTCTAGACGTTTCACGGGACCTTGCTTACGTTACCGGCCGCCACTGCGTCAGCGTAACTATTGATGAGTGCCATCCCGCCAGAGTTTAGCTGCCGACTGGGGATAGAAAGCTTGTTGGTGGAAGATATTGTGAAGTTGTGGGGTAAGAGAGGAAGGGGACAGGTGAGGTCGAGCTGTCTACGGATTTAAGCGCTAAGACGTCAGCGCGGACACATGTGATTGGCTATGATCTTTCGCGGCTCAGTCTCCTACCTAATCGTCCTTGTCGCGTGTACGTTCACGCGAGATGATTGGCATACCACCTACCTGGGATCCACTGAGATAACATGTACATGGCTTCTTGGCCGTTTGACAAGCTGAGCATCACTGTTTGTGGGAGAGATTGCTGGCATTCCTCACGTTGCTTGCTGCCACAATGTCGCACATTGCAGAACAATCCCCAGCAAGCAAGAAGGGTATAGACGCGAAAGATTTGCTACAAGTTTCGTGCCGTATAACTATGACCCCAGGTATGTATTCGATATTTTGTACGGAGTCTTAAACACCTAGCGATCAACTCTTTTCTACAGCTTTAAAATGGAGCAGTACCGACAGCGAGGCAGAAGTGACGTCAATCCTCGTCACCAAAGAGAGATTGCCCCATTATTCCCAACTATCAACAAAGCATCTTCAATAACTCATGGGAGGACGGATATGTCCTCAGATATCACCAAGCGATTGCAGACTTGAAAGTAATAACTGGACGATCTAGCTTCGGTACAACGTACAATGCCAGATCCTTTGGTCGAGCTTCAGCATCCGCACGAGGCCAAAGAGCACTTTTTACAATACCTGCGAAAAGAAGTCTTCAAGATCAACTTCTACCGTGCCCACATGCTCTACTTCCTCATCTGCATTGCCATTTCGTCGGTCATCGTTTACGGTGAAGGGCTCGCAAATGGGAAGGGCACGCAGAGCGGTGCCCGGCTAAGCTATATTGACGCGCTTTTCCTGTGCTGTAGCGCGATAACAACCACAGGTAAGCCGTATACTGGAAATCCTAGAGCTGGGTTAACATTTCTAGGCCTAAATCCAGTCAACTTGGGTTCCTTGACTGCTTTTCAACAAGCTGTTCTCTGTTTCTTACTCATTATCGGAAACATTATCTTTGTATCGACATTTATCGTCCTTATTCGAAGATATTACTTCAAAAAGAAGCTAGCAAATATTGTTCGAAACTCCAAGGCCGCTCAAACAGCCATAGCAGATATCGAGCAGCAAGATCACAGCCACTCCGGCAGCGTTATTGGACTACGATCAAGACGACGCCACCAGCGTGTTGATCACCCTGTGATAAAAATGCGAAAGAGAAAAAATGAAGTAACTTGCCCTCCAGCACAGAGGTCCTACTACTACCAGTCAGGTTACGGCTTCTTTCCCGCACCCTGGGAAACAATTGCTGCTCGCAATTTCTTCCACAGACTCTTCACACGCTTCTCGAATACTTTAAACCCCGAAGAACACCACTACCTATCGTTCCAACCCAAGCTGGATCCAAAAGGACGCATGCATGGCCTTACCGAGCACGAGCGGCTTGAGCTTGGCGGTGTTGAGTACCGAGCACTTCAAGCACTCCTTTACATACTCATCGGCTATCAAATATTTTGGCTTGTCCTGGGCATAGTTTGCCTCGTACCTTATTCCTATCGTCAATCTATGGTGAGCGTACTGCATACCTCACAGCCTGGAAATGTGAACCCTGGCTGGTGGAGTTTCTTTTCTGTGGTCACTGAGTTCGCAAATGGGGGATTGACTCTACTCAACGCGAATTTCGTCCCATTTCAGTCGTACTACTATGTTCTGATTGTCAGTGGCACCCTTTCCTTGGCTGGCCAGACGCAATTTCCCATCTTTCTGCGACTCATCATCTGGGCTTTGAAGAAGGTCTGTCCGGTACGGTCTCGGATGAGACACACACTGTCATTTCTTCTACACCATCCGCGTCGCTGCTTCATTTACCTGTTTCCAAGCAAAGAGACGTGGTATCTTCTTGCTATACAGTTGACCATCGACTTGGCAGCCTGGATTCTATTCGAGGTTCTCAATATCGGGATGCCGCAAGTCATGGCAATATCACCCGGAACTAGAACGATGGATGGTCTTTTCCAAGCGACAGGTCTTCGGACTAGTGGTGCTTACATCATTGCGTTCAGCTCCTTAGCTCCGGCACTCCTGGTTGTATACCTAGTTATTATGTACATTTCGAGTTTTCCAATTGTCATGGCGCTTCGGAGAACAAATGCCTATGAGGAACGATCGATTGGTCTGGACAAAAATGATTTCGTTGGTGGCGGGCTCGCGCAACATCTAAAGTGGCAACTTGCATATGACATGTGGTTTCAGCTTCTCGCGTGGTTCCTCATTTGCATTATCGAACGCGGAAAGATCAACTCGTCCGCACCAGGCTTTTCCATCTTCAACATCATGTTCGAAGTTACTTCTGCGTATGGGACTGTCGGATTGAGCACCGGAGTACCATACGACCAGTATAGTCTCAGTGGCGCCTTCGATACCCTGAGTAAAGTGGTCATGCTCTTTGTGATGATGAGAGGTCGCCATCGAGGACTGCCGCTTGCGATCGACAGAAGTATCCTGCTTCCTGGTGAGGAACTCATGCATCAGATGGATAAAGACTATAATGAGAAGAGACTCTGTGCTGCAAGTGAAGAGGAGGAACTAGTGGAACAGGACACCGAGCAAAACAACTAGAACCCGACTACATGAATCTGAATATACAGTCCCCACGAAGAACAAATCAAAGAGAGATTTATAGTTTGGAGTATCGATAACGTGCATTAACGTGCGCCTCACAATCGCCATGTCTGGTATCATGCAAATCATACTACTGATACCATGGTATACATGAACTTTGCCGACACGGAATCCTTATCCGACCGACCAAAGTCCGGACTTCGATCGCGAGGACTCGATCCTCAGCCTGAACAAGGTTACCTAGACGGTTGCTCTCGTTCTTGCGGAAATTTCACCGACTTGACGGAAGCCCCCGGAAAGGCCGATCTAGACCACGCGACGCAACTTTGCATCCCGGCCTAGGACATTACGCCACAGTGGCGTTAACGTGCTGTCTCCATCTCCATCTCCACAACACAATATTTCAGTTCTGGTAGGTATCATCGACATTCCTACTATCCTACGCCTATTTTTATCACGCGTGCAACTATAGCATCGCTCCGCGGTCGCACAGTTGACATCTTCTTTTCCCGGCGACCAATCAGATGCCTGCCTTTTTTCCAAAAGCAGACGCCGCTGTCCTACAGTCCAAATTCATCCCGCCGTCACCAACCTCGCGACCAACAGTGGTGTCGCCGATTCTCGATGCTGAACATGCCGACCAAGCGCTGGATACGTGGAGTATAGCGGTAGCTAGTTGCATGTACCCTGGGCGAACCGATATTTGGGCACCCGCACTCATCCCCGAACGACCTCAAGATGCTACCGATGGCTACTTGTTTCCAACTTTGACGAAGAATGAAAGACTTCGCCTGACAATGCTGTCATATTATACGCGTGGTATTATTGATGATTCAGAACTCGTCTCTCGATTACAAGAAAAGGTCTACTTAGCAAAAGAGTCCATCGGATGGGAGTTCGTGATTGCTGGCCTACTGGATCATAACACCTACACTCGAATAGTTACAGTGGGTCTCCCTTTAGCAAAACTTCCTCGACGGGAAAGCACGTGTGCTCACACGGTAAATCAACCACCTGGCGTAAGTAAGTGCCAGTATCATTATCAAGAGTTGGTACTGAAGGCATCCAGACCATATTCTCACTCTACAACATGGTTGAAGATTGGAGATTTCAGAAGTCTCCCCATGTCGAGCATGGTGGCCTCCGTGCTTACGCCGGTGCGCCACTACGCTTCGAGACCGAGTTTGGGGAATCTGTTGCATTTGGATCGTTGTGTGTAGCATCCAACGATGCTCAAGAGACCCTGTCAAAGTCCCAGCAGGTAGCACTGGTCCGCCTCGCTGATGATATCGTTTCCGACATTATCCATAGCGCAAGAGCTAGACGGCAGCGAGAAAGACGATGGATGCAAGATCTTGTCACGAATGCACAGAAACGCTGTGAGAATTCCGATGATTTTGAAGAGATAGTTCTTGGGGTACTCCGCGAAGTTTATCCCGAAGCTACTCCGAGCATTCAAATGTCTGACGAACGACTTATTGCCCTCGATGGCCGATCGCCTATCTCCTATTCAGAATTTGAGAACAGCCTCTGGGAAGACTATGAGCACTACGATCTACTATTGCAAGAATCGAACCACCAAGGACTGGTGGCGTCTATGGATGTACGCATCATTGCGGCAGAATGCGACCACGCTCCGAAACCCACCTTTCTTGTGGTAGCCTCCAAGGACTTCCGGACTGTGTTCGACGATGTTGACTCGTGGTTGGTGGAGTCATGCGCAACATTGTTAACTCGCTCTTGGCAGAGCCGCGCTCTCAAAGAAGCCTTAGCTGCGAAGGAAGCATTCCTTAGGGGTATCACACACCAGCTCCGAACGCCTATCCATGGAATTTTAGGCTCCATCGAACTGCTGGCAGAGGAGCTGAAATCGCGGAATTTGTTGGACACCAGTCCGATCGCATTCTCGCCTCCAGGGAGTCCGGAATCAGAAACATTAGATCCTTATATCTATATCAGATCCATCAGAACGTCTGCGAGAGAGCTTATTTTGACGGTCAATAGTATGATCAAGCTCAACCGTTGGGCAGACACTGCTCAAGCTGATCGAGTTGTCTCTCTCCATCACGTCCAGGATATCGAAAAAGCGCTCTTGACGGAAATCATTCCGGTTATGCCCGACGATTACAGTTCTAGACCCTCGATCATCTTCGATCACCACTTGCCGCCCAACTGTGATAGCTTGATAGTCGACCTGCGCTTACTAGTTGATTGCATTCAACCTCTTGTCATTAACGCAGTGCAAAACACCGCAGGAGGGGTTGTGTTGGTTACTATTTCAGTGACTGAGGATTTTAAATCACTCTGCATAGATGTAGAAGATACTGGCATTGGGTGAGTGGAGGTGAAATGAAAACACGTTACCCTCATAAATATACTGACAAGTGGACGAACAGGATATCAGAATGTGATCAACAACGTATTTTCAACGCTTATAAGAAAGTGAATGAGCATTCAACACGAGCCGGACTCGGATTGTGAGTACCAGCAATTTGCAATGGCTAGATACACTACTGACTTGATACTCTGGCACTTAGAACGCTTGCTACCCGACTAGCGACCCTCCTTGATGGATCGGTTTCTTTGGTATCATCAATACCTGGGAAAGGCTCACACTTCAAAGCTACTTTCAATCAACCTTGCTGCGCATGTTCTTCCAGCGCCCCGAAGCCGCCAGAACGGAAATTTGCACGCCTACCACCATCATTCTGCAGATTACCTTCATCTTCGCCTGCATCCTCGTCTGAATCTTCGCTGGATCAGTACCTTTGCAAATACCTCTCCGGGCATGGGTATCTCGAATCCGAGTACTCTAGCAACTCTATCCTAGTTCTAAACTACTCAACCGATCTACAACAACTTCGCAACACCCTACCTCAATTTGACACTAAACACGTCGCTCTCTGCCTGGTACCGGATTCTGCTGAAATCTTTCACATTGGCGAATGTATCCAAAGAGAGAAAAACATTGTCTATGTGCGCGGCCCGTTCCTCTCCAAGACACTCGAAAAGGCCTTGGAACACGTACATTCTCTACTTGCAGACCTTACGTCAACAAAGTTCACTCTGTCAGCCGAAAAGGTGTCGCAGGGAGCTCGAGTCTCCTACAACAAGACAATTAACCCGACTGGATCGGGACCCGTCACACCATCCGTCGACTTAATAGAGCCTTTGCCACACGTCATCTCAATATCCGGTGTCGCGGACGGCTACGTTCTTGGAAAGTCCACCAACAATCTTCAAATAGAAAACGCCTCACGACCAGCCACCCCCCCTCAATCTCGCAGCAAGATGCCAATGACTCTTATAGTAGACGACAACGCCGTAAACCTTCGCCTTTTACAAATGTACTGCAAGCGACGCAAGATACCATTCGGCACCGCAACCGACGGCCAAAAGGCTGTGGATATTTTCTCCAAACATCGAGACTACCCCAGTGTAGAACCCTTTGAACTTGTCCTCATGGATCTCCAGATGCCGGTTTGCGATGGCATTGGTGCCACACAACAAATCCGCGCTCTCGAGAAAAAACACGGATGGCCTCCTAGTCTAATTTCTATAGTTACCGGGCAAGACTCGTTGTCTGATCGTACAAATGCTGCGGACGCGGGTGCGCAAGGGTTTCTAACGAAACCCGTAGGGCCGAAGGTTCTGGACAGCAAGATCAAGCAATGGTTTCCGGGTTTAGATTTTGCATGAACAAATCCCCTCCAGTCAATCTTATCGTGGGTCTTATTGATGAAGGGTGCATAACGATGCAGCATGCATCTATTTCTATCCATCCGTGAAAATCTTGCTAGTCAAAGAATAGTCAACCATCTACCCAACTCAACTCCAAGCTGCGTAGGTTGATCATACATGATCAAATACCCCGCATCCTCAACCACGACGACTTCCCGCGCTCCCAACGCTTCTCCCAACCGAACCGCATCTCTCACCGCAATCCATCGATCCTCCGCACCCCAAATAAGTTTAACCGGCATTACCTCCCCAACCTCCTCATACCTCCCCTCAACCACCTCCGTACTCCTCACCCCAGCCCGACACATCTACCGAACAAACCCCTTCTTCCCCACCCGCACATCTCGTAACCAAAGCTCCTCCAAACCCTGCAAATCGTCCCTCGAAAGCTCGTAGAATCCAACCTTCCGGATATACCTCTCCACGATACCCTCGACCGCCATATGCGGCGGCAGCTCCTCAAAGATCCACGCGAGTTCTCCGCCATGGTTTGAAACAAGTCTTGCCTAAACGGTCCCATCGCTATCACGTCGATTATGCAAAGTCTCGCACATCTACATCCGTGCATCAAGATTACTCGTAAACTCATTATCTAATCCTGCGTCGTCATGGGCGAATATATGCGGTTTCCCGTCGTCCCATTCCTTCTCCCATGACTTGAATAGCGCGGTGAAGACTTCGGTTTGGCGCGCGAGATCTGCGTCTAACGAGATGACTTTGTTTGCGGGTTTGAATTCTGTGTCGGGAAGTTCCTGCTCTATGGGTGAGTCGCTGAAGCTGGTGTTGTCGGATACGTAGACGTGGTATTGTCGGGATAGCGCGAGGGCGTGGGGAACCCAGACGCGAGATGACCAAGGTGTGCCGTGGATGAAGATTAGGGGTGGGGAAGAAGGGTGGCGTAGTGAGCGCCTTTTTACTGTGTAGCTGTGTGTTGGGCTTTGGGAGCTGAAAGTTTGGGTTAATGTTGTGGGATCGGTTTTGGGATTTTCGGTAGACATTTTGGTGAGTTTGGGGCATAGGAGTGTATTTTGGTGGCGAAGAAGGATCTGGGTGGAAGTTATTACGACTTGCGATCCTACATAGAACCCTCATACCTTATATGATGACGAGTCACGTGTTTGTATGAGTGAGAACGGAACTTTCATTGGTTAGTTGTCACTCGCGAAATGCCCAGTGAGATACATGTCACTTCCAGTTCATGTTTTCAAACTAGCAAATCAGTTTCTACCAACGGATATCGTCTATTTCTCCATTTTGGCATTCGCGTTATGCCATGTTACGTCCTGGAGTGGATGCAGAGCGGGCTGGCATTTAGATCGGAATACGTCACTCACAATGGGTGTCTCATACAATACAATGTATACTACAATGACCATTCCTCTAGCCTTGCTTTGTCGAAGCCTGACTGGGTATCCTTCAGTGCATCTTACTCTTCGCCTTTACCCTCGCAGCCAACTTACTCAAGCTATCTTCGCCATCCACATCGCCACGCTCCTTCTTTTTGTTCTTCTTCACCTCACCCTCATCATCCACCTCCATGTTCCGCTTCCTCTTATTCCTACCCTCCTCAAGCAGCGCCTTCATTCCCTTCGTTTCCTTAAATCGCGGGTTCGTCGGGTCAATGGCATACTCATGACTCTCAAACAGCTTGGCAAACCGCGGGTCCTCCGTATTCATCTTGAAGTTATCCTCCGCCACCGCAACGTCTTTGCTCTTCTTTCCCTTCTTTTTCTTCTTCGCTCTCTCGGCCTTGATCACTTCATTCATGTCGAAGTGCTGGACCTTTGAGTCTGGACCGTCGTCAACCATGAGAAGCTCTAGGTTTGCACGCTCGGCTGCGGCGTCTTGTTCTGCCTTTTCGCGTTCCTCGCGTTTCTTGGCCTTCTTCGACTTCTCAAACTTGGCTTCTGCGGCTTTCTCGATCTCGGGATCGGAGGCGAAGAACGGGTCGTTCCACGGGTCTTCGTCTTGCGCAGCACTTGCGGTGTTGGCGGCGTCGTCCTTCGTGACGGGTTCGGCGTCGGGGTCGCGGCCTTCCTGAACGGCCAGATTCCGCTGTCTCCGCTTTTCTTTTCGTTCTCTCTGCTTGCGCTTGTATTTTTCCAGCGTGGTCTCATCGGGCTCGTTTTCGAAGACAGGGCCTGACTTTTCAGTGGAAAGTCCAGATGTGAATGTGACTTCCATCTCGCCAGCAGGCTTCTGGAAGTCGCGGTCTCGTTTTGACGAAGGTTTAGACTTGACCTGGGACGATTTTCCGGATGGAGCTAGACCTAGTGCTGCTCGCAGACTTGCTGCTTTGTCGGCTTTCGAGGTCTCAGCTTCGTCTTCAGAAGAGGATGATTCATTTCCAAGATAGGCCTGCAGCTCGTTCTCGTCAATTTCCTTGCGGGAAAAGGCGCGCTTCTGTGCTTCTTTGCGCGTGGTGTCGTCTGCGTCCCAGGTCAATTTGACCTTTGAGTGCGATAGAGCGCCGGTGATGAACTCGTTCGGCTTGTAGTCTTTGGGAAGCTCCTCGCACTGGTCGTGAGGCTCAGCGTCAAAGTCTACCCCATCCGGGACGAAGCGTAGGTCGAAGAAGTTGGAGCTGGAAAGGTACTCCCGGCCATCTAGATTATCGTATATGGACTTTGCAGCGTTCGGGGAGGAGCATTCGATAACAGCATAGTAGTAGCGCAGCCTGTCAAGCTGGTAGGTGCGCAGGGCTTTGGAGTCGAAATCGTCGCCCTCCTCTTTGTCTAGCTCGTCATTGGCTGGATCGTCCTCTTCGGAACCGGCTTGCTCAAGCTCGTCGACATCAGTGATGTCTTTTGTTTTTGCACTAGCAGACGCGGCGAAGATCTCTTTCGGCGGGCCTTCAAGCTCTTCGCGTTGTAGTCGCTCCAAGCCAAACTCGCTGGGGTATATGATGACATTGCGTATCCTCCCGTCGGCCGGCAGAAAAGAATTGGCGACGGCCATGATGTCGCTCGCCCGTATGTTGTCCCAGTCCATGTTCACGGCGGCGAGTCGTGCGGTCACATCTCCGGTAGGTACCTGATTGCCATCTCCAGCTAGCTCTGCCTGGTCTTCGACCTCGTCCTCCTCGTCGTCCTTCTCTTCGTCAGAGCTTTCCTCGGATGACGAAGACAGGCCACCATCTCGGATCGGGTCGATTCCACGCGATTGCGCCTTGGCCAGTTCCTTCCGCACCGCCTTGTCTTTCCGCAGCTTTTTCTCGGTGTTCAGATTTTCTTCCTCGCTTTCCTCGCCGTCTGAGCCGTACAGACGGTCCAGATTCTCCTTCACCTCTTCCCCCGTGACGCGCCTTCCATATCGGTCTACAGGAGCTTTGTTCTGGAAGTCCGGATCGGTGCGCATGCGCGAAAAGCGCGGGTCAAGCTTGGTTTTTGCCTTTTTCTTCGAAGGCAGGCGGAACTTGGGGTTGGTCTCGAAGCTGGCAAAACGCTCGTCCTTTGCGCGAGCATTTTGCGAGGCCGAGGCGACGGTCGGGCGCTTGGGCAACGGCATTGTCACGTGGAGTTATTATGGATTGGAGGTGTTGCCAGTCTTTTTTCTCTTCTGCGCATGATAAATTTCGGTGATCCGCAGGCGGTCAGCTTTTCTGCCACACACGCTAAGATGCCAAGGCCAATCTTATCGATAACTGGTCCCGATTTCCTGGGGAAGGAGCGCGTCAAAGAGGGGAAGGTGCAGGTGTCGTATGAGCACCGTACGAGCGCCGTATGATATCCATTGCATTACCCAACACTTCTTCCGCCGCTTCTCATCTCTCGTGCAAACATCCCCCAAGCTTCATCTGATCTCTACACGCCTTCTACCAATCTTCATCCGCATCAATGGCTTACTCTAGATTCTTCATGTAAGGCCCCAAGTCTTGGGGCTTAGAGCTCTGTGCTCTGTGCTCTGTGCCGTTACCTACCTCCGCCCCGCCCCGCCACCGCCTGGTGAGATGTACTGATCCATCAACAGTCCGCGAAACTTCGCCTATGTCTCCATGATTTCGTTCAGCGCGGGATACATGATGGTCAAATCACGATCACTTGCCCAGAAGCACAGGGACAGAGCTATGGGGGACTACAGCGTGTCAGTTGATCGGTCGGGTATGCCATCCAACCCTCTTTCTCCCTCCCATGCAGCTATCGGACCAAGATATGGTTAAACACAAAGCTGACTCTTTCATCCCAGGTGGCGGTCTCTGAACATCGTTGACATTGGCGGGACAACATCATGACTACACTATCACGAAGGAGCTATCACGATGGACGCAACAGGCTAGCCTTATCCTATGTGGTCTTGGGAGGCACTTGCTTTGCTCCTACAACGAACGATTTTTTTGGAGACTCCATCTTTCGCCCGGGATGTCTACACTGCCCGGAGATGAAACATTTGCTTACCGTTCGGCCTGCAGCTCACCAAGGCGGCAGAATAGCAGAGCTTGGAGAGAGGCAACTACAGAATATTGCTTGCGCCAATCTATTTCATCCACATGCCCCAAAGAATGTCAACATTTCATTTCAAAAACTTGATGTGAAGATGGATGTGGAGCTCTTATAATTGCATATCCGGTTTCATCCGTCCCCACTTCCGGCGTTGGCTTACTCGAAGTTCAGGCAGCCCCATCACGGGCCAAGCCTCAAATGGGACAGTGCTAAGAATAACCATCTGAGCCTCCCCACCCCAGTTTCTCACCAATTAACCCTGATGTTCTTTCCCTACTGCCCTTTATCAGCACCGACGAGAATAGCAGGGTTACTGTCACAAAGCCTTGCTAGCGTCAGTCACTGCCTGTATATAGTTTAGTGAGGTAGAGCAGACTAATGCAAGCCAACGTTGATAGCTAGGGTGATATCAGAGTTGATTTTTGAGGTTGTAGAGTTAATTTAAGGTCATAGAGTATTAACTTTTGAGGCTATATTGTGATTTCTTAGTGTTGTAGTTATAAAACGAGTGTAGATAGGAAATACAAAGGAAACTTAGCGATCGTTACTATAGTGTATTGCTACTATTAGTAGCAATTACAGCCTTAATTTAAGCTAGTATAGTCTCTACGAGGCGCATAAGCTTATCGCCTGTAATAGACTAGCCTTAAAGTAGAACTGCAATAAGTGTTAATAAGAATATAAATATTCGTAACGAGGGAGGCCTAAAGGCAATCTAAAGGCTATATACTCTATCGCGCTGACTAAGCCTTATCCTTTAGGCGTAGGCGTAGCCTGAGCTATAACATACCCCCCTCCTATACTGTTTTCTTGTTATTTTCTATTATAATTTTAGACGGCAGCTGTAGTGCGCGAAAAAAAATTTTACAATTAGAAGATTAGTTATTAGGCTAATTGTTGCTCTAAGCTTAGCGCTTATATAATATTATAGTCTAGCAGTCGCTTTAGGCCCTAGTCTATGCACAGTTATGTATTGTTACAGCGTTAGCTTAGCATTATTGCTTAGCAAGGCCTTACTACACAAACTCTTAGCTCTTTCTATCCTCTTTTCCTTACTTAACCTTTTGTCTACCTATTGTATCTTCTCTAACCTCGCACTGTTACTGCCCCGTCGCTGCCCTATTATTTCTTAGCTTTTCTTAGTCTTACGCAATGTCGTTCTTTAACCCTACTTCTAGTTCTAGTAGTTATAGAGGCAGCGACCCTCTAAATCCTAGTAGAGATTGTAGTTATGTAGGCAGTTCTCTAGTATATTATTACAGCGCTCTTTATTCTACGTTATTACTTACTATTTATATCTATAGTCTAAGGAACCTCCGCGCAAGAAGCCGCGTTACAAGGTTAGTAACTATCTTGTTATTAGTAATAGTAATAATAAGGAGTTTAGTTGCGTTAAAGAGGCTTTCTGTACTTATATTAGCTGTATAAATTAGCTAGGGCTATACAGCTATCTTAAGTAAGTGTTAGCTTTTCTTTACCTTGTTTTTATTTTACTAACGTTTCTACAGTTACCTAATAGAGTCTACTAATAAGTGCAAACCCTGTTAGAAGCAGAAAGCGTCTTATTTATAGCTAGATCTACTCCTTGCTGCGTACCTCTATTTCTATGCCTGCACTTAGCGCTATGTTAAGTATACTAATAATAGCTATAAAGCTAGTAACACCTATATAGTAGAGAAGAGGACTATTATTTAAAGCAAGGGCAAGAAGACTAGAAAGCACCTGCGTTTTAACTAGGAGTTTAAGAGGCTCTGTAAGGACTAGAAGTTAGTATATAAATATACCTTGTAGACTTTATAGACAGGTCTTCCCCTCGCTAAGCACAATCTGTCTGTCCTAGCTCTGCTAGGTTCTTCTGCCCTAGACTCTAGCAGTCTTACCTTAAACGCTCTTATTATTAGGTTATCTTTAGTACTATTACTGCCTAGCGCTATTAGGGCTCTAACTACTATAAACTATAATATCTACAACGTAGCAATTACTATACAACGCACCTTCTAGGAGTAAGACTACTATATCTAGGACGCGTACTATTAGGTTAAGTAGCAGTTTAACCTAACTTATTATTAGCTTAAGTAGGTAGGCAAGCAGGCTAAAGGTCTGCAGACTATCTAGACTAAGATACTTATAAGTAGATTTCCTAGCTCTATTAGTTTAACGTTGCTAATATATCCTTTAGAAAGAGTTAAGAGTAATAAATACTGCCTAACTAGCCCTAGCTCCTGCTTCTCCTGCTCTTCTAACGCTTCTAACTGTATACTCCCTACTGTTAACTCCTAGTAGTACCTAGTTTAACCCTTACTCTAGTTAGCTGTTAGCCTCCTTTGCGTCTCTGTCTCCGCGCTTTAATCTATATACAGGCCTTCTAGTACCTATTATTAACCTAGCTACTAGGTTACCTGCAATGCCTTCTTCTTGCTAGAACGTTTACGTCTCTTACTACTAGCGCTATTATAAGCGCACGCTATTCCCTCTCCCTTCTAGCACCTAAGGTTGTAATACCTATCTTTAGGACTACCCTCTCTACTCTAATAGTAGCTGTTAGGACGCTAATGTATTCGCCTCTAGTTATAGTTATTCTAGTGCTAGCAGGACTCCTTATATTAGTTATCTGTTACTAGAGCAGATACAATCTATTAATAGGGCTACTTGTTACGCTGCTTATACTTAGGCTCAGCGTTTTCTTAGCAGCTCTAGGGCGACTCTGCTAGCCCTAGATATCCCTACCTAGGACAACAGTTTATTATCTAAGACTAAGTATAAGACAGTAGACAAGTCTAGGTTAGAGCTAGATGATCCTAATTAGGGCTCGTCTAGTTAAGGTGCTTAGCATAGTCCTCTTTATTAAGGTTAGAGCTTTAGTAGCAGTTTTAGTTTTAGTGTTAGTTAAGGCGCCTGCCTCTCTAGTAGTCTTAGTAGTTAGAGCGTTAGCTCCTCTAGTAATTCTAGCAGCTTTACTAGTCTTGTAGTAGTTTAGCCCGCCTTCTAGGTTTCTTTGTCCTAGCCTCTTTATAAGGTTAGGCTTGTGCCTATCTTTAATAAAACTTATTTTAGTTTTCTTTTTGCCTACCTCTAGGGTCTATTGTAATGTAATGCGTCCCTCTATTTCTCTTTAAATTCTTATAAGGCTTTTATATCTGTAAAGTCCTCTAGTAAGTGCTATATTAGCGTTGCCTAGCCTTTCTACTTTACAAGTACTTAGCGCTTGCCTCTTCCTCTCGCGTTCTTAGCGCGAAGGATAGACTCTACCTCCTATTTATTTAGCGTTAGGTTGTCCTTCTCTAGTATAATTGCAGGGCCTAGCCTTGCGTCTACTAGCTTCTAGCTTAGGAGTAAGTCCTCTGCAGCTCTTTTAAGTAAGTTAACATAGACTATTTAGTGCAGGCTCTCTAAGAGATTAAGAACTATAGTAAGCAGGGACAGGACGTTAGTAACAGTGTACTTATTTTGCAGGAAATCTAGCTTTTTACTAGGTTAATTCGTCTTAACATTCTGTATAGAAAACTACACCTTATCTCTAACCTTAAAACGTTCTACTAGTTATCTGCTTTAGTTTATAGCCTCCTGTATTCGCTGCTGCAGGAAAGCGATTACAGCCTAAGTTAGTTCTACTCCTTACTTTAGATAGTTAACAAAGTAGACCGCACAGCCCTGTAGTGTTTTTGTTAACGTTTTAGAGACCTTAACCTGTTATAGGAGGTTAATATTGTAGCTATTAAGTAGCAAGTTAGGGCTAACGCTAGTAACGCTAGAATCCCTGTTATTTAAGGCGAGTTAACACGCTAGGAGGCAGTCTGCCTAGTCTGTCTACTTAAAGTACACTATTATTCTTAAGACTGCCTAGACCTCCTAGTTAGCCCTCTCTATGCCTCTGTTAGTTTATAGGTAATGCAACGTAAAGAGTAGCTACTTAATACCTGTAGTCTTACACAGTATTTTCTAGAAGGTTCCTAGCTAGTCTAAGCCTCTATTAGATATAATAGTAGAAGAGAAGCTATAAAATTGCTACTACACGTCTTAGAACCTGTATACACAATCCTTAGCTTCTATAGTATATATTACCTCTAGCTAAATAAACTTAGATAGTTAGTCTGTAATAACAAGCAGGTAACGCAGTAACGTTAGTGTAGCTTAGAGGAGGTCTACTATAAAGTTAATTAAGATTTAGGACTAGAATTAATCCGTAATTAGGAGGGGTTAGAGGAGTCCTTAGCGCTTCTTTCTTAAGATATAGGCTCTGTAGTAGTAGTAGTTCCTAACGTATTAGGTTACGTCTTCTAATATCCTATCCTAGTAGTAGCTGCGCTAGACTAGCTAGAACGTAGTATTCTTCCCTAGGTGTTCTGTAAGTCCTAATTTGTGTACGCGCTAAATAATAGCTGTTATAAAGGGTTCCTATACTAGTAGCTATATAACTCCTCGCTATATTAGAGTTCTATGCGCGCTAACTAAGCAGTTACTAATCTACTACCTTGTGTCTACACTAGAGGGAAACTACTAGTCGCCTTGCTAGACTGCTTTTAAGCAGATAGTGTATTTAGAGTTAGCCCTAATAGCTTTGTCCTAAAGAGCCTAAATGTGCCTATCTGCAAATATTTAGTAGCCTAGCGTTACTTTGTTATTACTTACTTCTACTACTGTAACCTAGATTAATTAAGGCGTTATTAGGGCGGCCTCCTGCAGTTGTAGGGTTCTAACGTCCTAGTCCTGTTAACTTAGGGCATTAGGCCTGTTAGCTAAATGTCCTAGGCGATAGCAGAGGTCGTAATTAAACTAGCTAAGGAGTTCTGCCTATTAGTGCTGCCTTTTGCTAAGGACTCTAGTATTTGTAAAGTACTTAAGGTTCTTATAGTTAGTAAGTATAATAAAGGGTTTAGTAACGCTCTAGAGTTCTAGTATCTAGGTAACTAGGTACTAAACAACTGCAAGGAGTTCTTTGTTGTAGATAGTATAGTTACGCTCTA
>MU006777.1:2058308-2173807 GCA_010093635.1 Massarina eburnea CBS 473.64
ATCTCTAGAGTCTCTTAATTAGCCTAGAGAGTAACGCTAAAGTGCTAAAGCTATAGAAGGCTAAATATTATATTATAATCTAGATTAAGTATTACATACCCTACAAGCCGTATACACTAACTATTAATATTATAAGATAAAATTACTATCTAAGTAATTATTAGTCCTTGCGCAAGTCTAGCTGCTTAGCAAAGGCAACGTAGCAGAATTTCTAAGCAATCTGCTTTAATCTTATTTGCCTTTACTTTACTTACTGTATAGAAACATTAGTAGCCTAAGTTAATTAGAACGTTAACGTAGAGCATATTCTCTAAGAAGGCTAGGACCTAAAATAGCGCTTTATCTATCTTCTCTAAAATGCTAGCTACGTTATTGTCTATCTTGTAGTCTAACTACTCCTCTACTCTAATATCCCTGTACTGCCCCTGTTTTGCATCTAAAACAGGGGCTACTCTTTCTCTAACGTGCTATAGCTTGCTACGTCTGTAAGTACAGAGCCTCCTTAGAAGGATACTACATTTACTACTACTACATTACTACACTCTTTTATAACGTGTCTGCTCTAACTGTATCTTATGCACTGTCCCTTCTCCTTACGCTAGTAAAAAAGATTATCTAGAATCTAATTTACTTACTACTTACCTTAGCCTTTACAGGATTAGCTACCTGTTACCTGCATAGAAGACATAATAATATCTCCTTAGGTATCTCGCTGTAGTTAGGCTAGCTTTAGTCTAGGAGGCTAATAGGATTAGTATTACTTTTCTAGCTGTATTATCTTAATATTAACTGTAATTGCGCTGTAAGCGTAAACTACCTAGTTATAATTAGTATAGAAGACGCCTTAGTTTAAGGCAATAGTGCAGATATTCTTATTAAGGGCGCGTTAAAGCTTTTCTAACTTCTACTTATTAGACTACTCTATTCCTCCTACCTACTACAGAGTAGTATTAAAGTAGATTAGGAACTTAGAGAAGGACTTATCCTTTTGCTAGTAGAGGCCTTTAAGCCGTGCCTGTACCTTCTCCCTAGCGTAGACATCTGCGTAGCAAAATTCTAGGTAAATAAAGAAGTTTACAGGATTATACTGCTTATTAAACCTGCCTTACTAATAGTATAGGGCTACTTTGTGTTAGACTGTTAGCGTAAGGTTGCCCTAAATAAACATAAACTAGTTAGTTAGGCTGCTAATAAACTTAGCGTTAACCTAGAGCTTGTGTTCTATAGTAACCTTCTAAGCTATAAAGGAGATTAAATCCCTAGCGAACTAAGTTCCTACAGGCAGTAGTTTCTGTTGTAACTTAGGTAGTTTAACTTTAACTAAGGGGAGTGCTGTAGGTGCTACCTGCAGGTTAGCTATGTTAGTTAGATTACTAGCTAGTATCTTATCTATAAGAGTAGGAGGGATAGTATTGTCTGTAGTATTCTAATAGGGAGTTGCTAGAGCTAGAGTAGTAAGGTTAGAGATAGCTCTACAGGCTTTATTAAGTTATTCTTAAAGCTAGCAGAGCGCAGCGCGGTTGTTATTCTGCGAGGTTTAAAGAGATTAGAGAGTAGTAAGTATTTGCTGCAAGACAGTATCGTTCAGGGCCTGTTTAGAAGCTATCCTGTCTCTTTATAGCTCTGTTTTAACAAATATTTAATATAATAGACTAGCCTTAAAGTAGAACTGTAATAAGTGTTAATAAGAATATAAATATTCGTAACGAGGGAGGCCTAAAGGCAATCTAAAGGCTATATACTCTATCGCGCTAACTAAGCCTTATCCTTCAGGCGTAGGCGTAGCCTAAGCTATAACATTACCTATAATTGCGTCCTACTCCTCCTATATAGCCTCCCTTATTATTGCCTCTGCGTATAGCCTTAGGCGGCGTCTCGCGATTTACTCCTTTATCGTTTTCTAGAGAGCCTCTATAAGGTTAAGGTTAGGAGAATTGCTAGGCTAACTGAGGTACGTTAAGCTATCTTTATTAAACTGTTATAGGGTTGCGCGCGCCTAATAAGGTAGCGCTTTATCTATATAGATATAGACCTATAGGTTATTATTAACGCCCTAAAACTAGGCGCGTATAAGCTGTGTATAGTACTACTAGAAGTTGCATAACGCTAGGTATATATAAGCAAGGAAGCTAGCGCTAGTAATATTGCCCTATTAGGGCTTCTCTTAGAAGATAAGAGGTCCTTTATGCGCGCTAGTAAATAAGCCCTAGATAAGCGTGTAAGGTATATTCTTGTACTTAGGGAGTATATAATTCTTGTTAAATCGCTAGCTAGGTCTCTAAGTTACCTATAGTCTCTAGTGCCTACTACAGTGTATAGCAGATTTGTTAGTCTATATAACGCATATCTAATTAAGGACTATCTAGTGTTGTACGCTGTAGCAGAAGGCGAGTCTCTAAGCTTTTATACGCAGTGTAATTATAGGCTTCTGTACAGCAACACACTAATAATAGCCTACCTATTTAAGGAGCCTTTGTATAGTTAATTCTAATACTAGGATACTAATCTCGTAGGCTAACTCTGCGTACGTAAGTAAGCGCCTCTACACTCTATTAGCCTTAATAAAGGCAACTAGCTAATTTCTAACAGGCGAGCTATATATATAAGGCTAGCAAGGGCGACAGCAAGGTGTACGAGGCTTATTAACTATCCTTCTAACTATAGATAGAGGCACTGCTAGGGCCTAGAATATAGCGGCAAGGGGCATTATAAGATAACTATAAAAAGCCTTAACAGCGCACCTAAGTCTGTATAGCAATCCTCTATTAGCATCTCTATTACGCCTATTAGCTAGGTACGCGCGTATATTCTCTAGCTCTTACTCTCTTACACGCGCGTTACTAGCTGCAATCTTGTTATTAATAGTTATTAGTTTGTAGCGTTAAGACTCTGTACAGAGGACTTAGTAGGCTAGCAGCTGTTAAAGGCGCCTCCTGCGACGATTAGTTAGCGATAGAGAGGCCTCCTTATCCCTAGATAACAACTCTAACTCTAACCCTAACTCTAAATCTAACTTAGTAATACTACCCTTATCCTCTACAGAGGAGCGTAGGCTAGGCAGGTCTATAGAGAGAGTAGCAGGGCCTTTAACAGGGCCTCTAGCGCGCGCTCTACTATAGAGAGCAGGTAGCAATATCGCTCTAAGCAACCTTAAGAGGGTATTAACGATAGCCTAAATGTACAGCAGAAGATTTAGACCTAAAGGTAAAAGATTTAGACCTAAAGGCGCAGGCGCAGGTACAGGCGTTACAGGCAATGTAGGTACTACACTACGCTGCTAGGTAGTATACCTAGAATCCTGCGTAGGCAGCAGCAGTGTACTACCTAGGGGCATCCTAAACAATTAAGCTAAAAGTCTGTAGAAGAGAATTTAACTTAGGACTAGTACTTATACCTCTCTCTATCACGAATTTAAAACGCTATTACACTTCTAAGGCAGCAGCTCGTACAGTATGCCTGTCAGAATTGAACCTAAGGAGCCTAGGGTACTCTGAAATTAACTATAACACTATGAAATTAACCTGCAATAGGCCTCTGTACGAGCCTCTACAACCTCGCGATAATCTAGCTAGATAATCTAGAGTCTGTAACGTTTAATTCTGATAAAGCGCACGGACCTTTTGCCCGCAAAACTAGAGGTCTTGGCTCCCTACGCATGAATATTGGCAACAAATTGAGCACTACTATCCCTGTACAACCCTTGCTATTCTCGTCGGTCCTGACAACACGGAGTACTCTCCCGGGTCTTGCGTAAACATTCCACTCGTAGGAGCTGAGGATTCGTCGCACTGTTTACACTGCTTACTGCATGCCCACGACAACCGCTCGGTAGGCACATTCAGATGCAGTCTCAGTTGCCACGATTCAATTTTACACTGGCGTCGCGTGTTTAACCTATGGTAGACCTCGTGAGGACCAATCATATCTCCTCCTGAAGCATTTGCTGGCTGGGAGAAACTGTCGTGGCGTGGCTCGAGCTGAGTCTGACTCTCCATACTAGAGGGGACCTAAGTCATGCTCCGTAATACAATATTAGTCCTATGTCGTAAGCTCGAAGAAAGCTATGTTCTCTTGACGCAATGTCATCATTCAAGTACTGTTAGAGTCCGCGTCATCCTCCTTTACTCGATATTACCGCTTCTCGTCTCGAGCACCGCGCTCACGTCTTTCTTTTATTCGCCTTCTCAACAACGGATTCGACTCTGACATCGATAAATAATCATGGGGGAAGACAGGAAAACCTTCGATGTTGCCGACTTTAACCACTGGAAGAGGAAACAAGGCAGCGCATACAAATCACCACCCAGGGCAAACCTTTTGGCGGCCACGAATCACATCCGAAATGTTCTCGAGGGAAAGAAGATCAACTGGGCCGTAGTGGGTAGTTTGGCGATGCTTTGTTTGGGTTCGCGACGTTCGATGCCGGACATCCACGTCGTGTACGATGATAGAGAGTTTTCGCGCATCAAGTTGAAGCTTGAGTCGGACCGGAGGTGAGTCAAGACATCTCCGCCACAATATTCCGCATGCTAATTCATCTCAAGAGTGCGATTGCAGAAGAGCATGAACCCACTCTTTCCTTCCAAACTCCTTATCTCGACCGGTCCAAAACACAGGGACGCAGGCTGCACCGAAAACGTGGATGTCGAGGTAAACCTGATCCCACCAGGTAAGTCTACTTTTTACCAGCTCTGTTGTTCGAGTCTAATGCTCCGTAGGATCTCATGGAACTCCCACGAATGACATATTGAAGAACAGTCAAGTCATGTTGCGACTGAATCAAGATGGTCAAACTATCAATCTTAGAGGCTTGAACATGCTATATTTGGTCAAGACTACGATACACTTTTGCAAAACGCCGAATCTGGTCTGGGATGCACGAAAAGACCTGCTATTTCTGTGTCGCAATTACGGAAAAGACGTTGGAATCATTCGAGGACAACTGAACGCTCGCGAAGTCCAGGAAAACTTCCTTGGGACGGATCTCTTTTCCAGATTGTCACCAGAGGACCAGCGCATATGCTATAGTGTCCTCTTCGGAAAAGATCCGCCACCCATAATGTCTTTCACTCCGCCACCACCAGGCCAAAGAGATGCCTCATCGTCAAGACCACAAGTGCACCCGCAGATTTCTTCTCACAAGTCCTCTCCCGCTTTGAACGCCGCCACACAACAACAGCCGAACCTCCTTACTCCTCCACTTCCTAGAAAATCGAGACCGAGTCCAGCGCGTACGGCAGATGGCCCTCCGAGTGCACCACAGCAAGGCGCTCCCCGGTCCTCGAGTGAAGGACGAGATGCTCGATCAAGATATCACAAACCGAACAGTGCGTCGCATAGTCGAAATGTCAGCCGCGAAGTAGATGCGCAAGCAGCCTCACGAGCAAAATCCATGGAAATGCGAGGTTTCCAGCACTCTGCGGGAGATCCCTCCTATAGAACACAGTTGAGTGGAGTGCAGAATGTGGCGCACGTAGCACACGTGGTGAAGCCACAGGCCACCCACAACGCATCTTCGCCAACATCCGGACGGCCAAAGACTTTACGACCGCAAAAGTCTGTTCCTGTAATGGTGTTTGGCCAGCCCACGGGAGCTCATGGACAGACACTTGTACCTCCAATGCCACGACGGCCCGCGGATGCATCACAGACAGGTCCTGCACCGTTACTGCCTGCATTTGGATCAACCCAACCCCATAAACGGAGAGATTCGCTCCAGGAAGTTCCTCTGGTGTCAGCACAGTCAACAGCAAACAACCACTCTGTTTATCCCCCACGAACTACCAGCCACCAAGCACCTCCATCAAAAGGTCTGAGAGTTGTGGGGCCTGATGGACTATATTCTCCGCCGCCTCTCTCGCAAGCCAACAAAAACGAAGCTGCAGCCCCTACTAGTTCGACAAACACGAACACGCGCTCTGCTCCACCAACACCTTTTATTTTCGAACTCGATGCAAGCTCACCGCAAGCAACCTCTGCGCCACCAACTAATAGTGCCAACGGGTTTATTGCAGAACTCCCAGCTGAAGTTGACGGAGCTGGTCTTATGAAAGACCTGACTAGCCACCTTGCACATATGGTGGTAAGTCCACCATTGCCTTCAAACCAACCGCTTCGAGACTCCCCTGTCAGTCCTCCAATGGAGCATACCCAACCTGCCTTAGGGCCGCATACCAACCAACCTCCACTACAAATGGAAACGCAACATTCTAGTACTCTTCCGTCACCCCAATCGCAGCCGCTTCCGTATCCCCAAACTAAAGATATGCCTCCCAATCTACGCTCCCAATCCGATCCCCTCGATGCGCTTCCATCAATTCTCACAATCGGTGGGCCAGGAAAACGCCGGTCACCGAGTAACTCAGTTTCATACCCATCTCCTGCACAGCACCAACAGCACGTGCACGCTCAAGGTCTGCTGTCGCCGGAAGCCAAAAAGTACATACCTGATCCGAACCGAGTTTCGATGTATAAAGCATACTCTGCCCCATCCAGTCCACCTAAACAACCAGCTACTGCGCCCGATACACTGGAAATAGCGCCGCTGAATGTGAAGAAGCATGCACCAGTTCCAGCCCATCAAGCTCCCGCTATGATCCACGGACAAGCTCCTTTGCATCCCAATTTCATGCAGGCTCCAATTCCTTCTCAGCCATTAGTTCCTTTGCAGGCCTCAACTTTTGCACACCATCCGTCACCTCCACGGACATCAGGCCACCCTTCTCAGCCACAACAACGGGCTCCTTCACAAGAGCAACACCCAAGCATGTTGCGAGCAGGGCCGGCAGTAATGCCACCTCGCGGGATACACCGACATCTTCTCCCCAACCCCCTAGGAGCAAACCCACCAACCCCCCCGGTTCTCCTCATCAAGCAAGATTCACACCAAGGCTACAGCGAGCCCGCGGGGAGAGAAAATGCTGCTGGACATGCTGCTGCGCACGCGCAGCAACTACCACCCCAAATAGATGTCTACAATCACGACTACCACGAGCCGCCTCACTTCCAACCCGGAGAATTCATGCCGTCACATCAACGGAATATCTCCTCTGACTCGCATACTTCGACCACTTCGCACGATTCGGAGAAGTTGGCGCAGGAGTACCAGATGGATCTTCCTGCTTACGGCGAAGGGTATAGTCATGGGAATGGGAGGGTTTATGAGACTTTGGGGAGAGATGCGGATAATGAGACTGTTTATGATTTTACTTGAATTTGGGGTTTTGAGTAATAGCGCAGGGATGCAGAGGATAGAAATTGAAAGGGTACAGGTTGGGATGGGTTATGGGAGGTCATGAAGTCATTTTCAGCGAGATTGTTGGCGTTGTTTATTTGAGAGACTGCTTTTTGGAAATTTGTGTGTATATATTAGCGAGGGTATTGGTGTTTTTCATTTGTGAGACAGCTTTTTTAGAGAGTTTGTATACATAGAGTAGCAAAGTCGTAATGAGTGTAATATAAGAAGAGTATGAACAGCATTTGCTCAAGTCTAACAACGAAAGTGTGCTACATTGCTGGATCTAAGTTTCAACAACACAAAAGTTCTTAACAGGTCAAGAACCACACTGCAAGAATGTCTCCATCTATCTCCTGCTTCCAATCTTCATTTCAAAACCAACTACTAACCCACACCAAACCACACCCTATATTCATCCCTAGTCCTTAATACCTCACAGCCCACCTGCACGCCTCTTTCGCCACATCCCCTTGTTTCAACATCCCCCTCTTACTCCGACGTCCGATACCCCGAAACCAAAAACAGCACAGCACTGCCCACCAACCTCACGTGCCCCAACCGCGCGCTTACAATAATACACAGGACGGTAAGTTACAGATTCGATACTAACCCTTCCCACAGTGCACTCTACTACACCCCTGGCAATAATGGCGAGTGCAGCCCACCCTGAGCGGGTCGTGCATATTAGGTCGCTTCGGTGTTTGTGAAACTTGCCGAAGGCGCCGCTACATCACAGCCACTTGTTGTCTACCTATGCATGTTCGAGCGAAGCGCCCATTCTAGCGCCGTTCGCTCGAGGTCCGCAGGGTTCTTGGAAATTTAGTTGGAATGATGGATAGATGGGTAAGGATACTCGGGCATCAAGTAGATATCCCATGCGACATGCACAATAGTAATAGTTATGGTAACAATAATATAGGAGTTGTATCATTGTTTTGTTACTGGATCTGATATAGACAGACCACCATATGCATAGTCCTAAACGCATATGCATCCACGTTGGAAGTTCTATAGTGAGTCAGTAACAAGGCCATCATTCGGTTCCGGATATAGTCAATGGGTTGCCTAAACCAATTGCCCATTTATATTGCATTTATGGCGTCTCCGTCGCTCTCCTCCGAACCGCTCTCGCCGTGACGCCGTCTCCCCACCACCACCACCACCAGCAGCACCAGCCTAGCCCACATCGTCTTGTCCGTGTTCGCCACACCCTACCGTGGATTTCTCCTACATTAGACTCGCCCTATTTCAATCCATTCGAGTAATTCCACCGAGTTCCGCACTCCCGGTACGCAACAAATGGACTACGGAAAATTTGCTTTTCGAGGAGTTGAAGGCCCTGGATCTTGGTGTCTAGTGCATGCTTGCTCCTTGTTCCCGTACTATAACCGCTGATGTGGGTCCTTGAACAACTAGGTAGGTATTGTAGAAGCACGCTAGAACTCTTCATTAGCTTGGGTTCGTGGTCGGGGAATTCGTGTACATCCCTGTACGGATTAATAGCGCCACCATACTCCGATGTTTAAAGAAGAGCACGGACAGACATGTGCCGTAGATACAAGGAACGTAAACAGCGTATGTGTGTTGATTTGAGGTGATAATGAGAACCCAAGGGCTTATGCTAGCGGGCGACTGGAATATGTGGAACTGTAGGAATCGCCAAAGTTTACCTGTGCTTCTGCAAGATAAGTCAACAATAATCTCGACATTGCTTGCCCAAACGCAAGTTGTATAGCCCCACGGTAGAACACACAGGCGGTAAAAGAAGGGTGGGGGGAGCAACTGATACAGTATGTAAATCAGCTATCAATATTGACTCTACGACCATCCGTGAAACCGTTTTCTCATGCAAGGGGTGACTCAGGCCCAAGGATACAAAGTGCGTCTCGCGCGAGAAGCAAATGATCCCAGTGAATATTCCGAAATCTTCGGAAAGCAAGCCACCAACACAACACTGACTCCATAGATTAGGCACCTATCTCCACTCCCTACTACTTACGCGTGCGCATCCAAAGAAGGATTAGCAAGACAGACAAAACATCGTGCTTTCAACCCTCGATGACTGTGCCGTATATAGGAAGTACGGAGTTGCCCGCAAAGATAAGCCGTTAGCTATCTATATTACTCCGAGTCTCCGAGCAAGAAAGACGGGGAAGGAATGCGGGAAGGAAATAAGGTACGAGCTGATCGTGCCTTTAATTGAGCCTTAGTAACGGTGAACATGCACCTACTGAATCCCTACCAGGATATCGTCCTTCAAACAGCACACAATTTGGGAAGCGGCAGACGTGCTAGAGCCAGATCTTCTTACGGCCTCTGGATTCGAATGGGATATGCATGGAGAAATACAAGGTCGGTGGAAAGAGGCAGGGATTGGTGTTGCCTTCGACCTGCACATTCGCGCCCGATTTGCGGTCAAGGGAAGGATTTTCTCATCGGCAGATCGGCTTATCGGCTTTCCTAGAACCTATTTAAGAGATGCCGTGTAGGTAGGTGGTAGTGGTCCATTTAACGCGTACGCTTGTCTGCGACAAGTTAGTAGGAGCACGGACTACGGGGAATTAGGAGGTGGGGGCCGTTATTTAGTGACAAGTCCATCCCGTGAAAGCGAAACCGAGGGTATGGTGTGTTTGGAACGGAGTGCTCTGCCGGGGTAATGTTATTCGCTCTTCGATATGGACTGTGAGCTCTCTTGTTAACGACTCGGAGAGGGCTTCACTCACTTCTTAACCGCCGGATTTTGTACGAAGCTGTTGCAGACACTTGTAAAAGTTTCGGTTCTTGGCTTCTTGGAACAACTATTTCATTTTAGGGTGGCTTTGAGCAGCTGGTTAAGAAACATGATGTCGAACTATGTCAATACACCTAGCCTAACATCCAGAACCGACCAGTCCATGCACGCCTCCAGGTGCAATATACTTGCAAGTACCATTCGCATTCTCTGTCCCATTCGCGGTATTCTTAAGATGAATATTTTCAAAAGAGATGTTAAAACAAGGATTAGCGTTGCTACAACTTACACTCCCCTTCGCGCTTTTACCATTGAGATATCCCGTGAAATTGACAAACTTGACATCGCTAACGAGCATCTTACTGGTACCCGAATAGCTTCCGTTGTTTCCATTATCTTGCGTGATAGAAGGTGACCCATCGGCACCCTGGACTCTGAAATTGGAGAGTGTAATGTTCGTGACATTGCCCCAACCACCGCCACGTGGCTGGCCACCGCTCTCGTAAAACGACTGTGGAACAGGGAAGCCCATCCATGTCTTGATATACGCCGCTTGGTGCATATCTTCGTTGTAGCGAACAATGTCAACGTTGTCGACAATCACGTTCTCGACAGATGAGTCTTCAAGGTACTGTCCGAGCGAACCAATAGCTATGCCATTGCCACCATGGCAATACACATTGCGCACATCGATGTCGTACGAGCGTGGCTTGATAGCAATGCAATCGTCGCCGCCCTGATACCATAGTCCGTCGAGAGAGATATTATGTGCATCCATGGTATCGAAGCCATCTGTGTTCTGGACCCAATTCTTCCCGTACGGGGCCTGCGTCGCGGTCGCATTGACCTTGATATTCTTGAATGCCATGTCTGTGCCATTCATTATATTGAGGGCCCAAAGTTGAGGGTCTTTGATGTGGAAGTTCGATACACTGACGTCGGATACGTTCCAGAAGACAAAGGGCATGGGCCGTCCTTCTATTGTGTTGCCAGCTTCGGTGTTGTACCATACGTCGCCATTGCCCTGGATGTGTATCTTGTCGGTAGTGTGGCCTTCGATATGGATCTTTGAGCCCGAGAAAATGAAACCGGCGCGGTGGTTTTGAAAAGGAACGAAATACGAGTTGTTCCGCCAGTAGGTTAGATCATCGGAGAACTTGCTCGTGTCAGCACAAAACTCTATTCAAACATCGTGCGGGAACTGACTGTCCATTGACCACGCCAGTCAATTTCAACGTCGTTGACTACGGGATTCAGCCGTTGTGCAATCCAGTACTCTTGATCCCCAGGAAAGACAACGCGCCCGCCGTTTCCACATTCCGAGAAGGCCTTGAGGATGTTTGGGACATCATCTGTCTGGTTGCCTTGCGCATAGACGGTGCATGTGTTTCGACCACTATCGTGGCTTTTGTGTACTAATGAAGTGGCGAGAACAGAAGGCAATACTAGCGACAGCTGAAGAACACGAAGCATGGTGAAATTCGAATGAAGACTACAATTTGGCAGCACTGGCATCGTCATTAGTATATGATATAAAAGGCAATATTCTTCCTTCTAGGGATCTTTGGTCCCTTGCTGCATTGGCTCATCATTGAAGGGTTCCGATTGCTGGACTTCCTCACTCCGGAGGAGATAGCTGGGAGATCGACAACCATCTTTGTGGGGTAACTGTTCATTGTTGAGCCGTTCATACAGCAACTCATCAAGAATTGTCCTATGAAGGCAACACCCCGCAAAAGCTTGATGAATCTTCGGAGGAAAAGGCACCGAAGAAGCTTCTTTTAGCGCCGCTTGGCATGACGTCGCGCCTTAGGTAGGCTTTCACGTCGAATCCCATCCATCAGCCATCAATTCGCATCGTAACGTGCATCACAATGATAATCCGGTCATCAACACGTATTCCACGCGCCATTGTGTTGCAATTATCGCGACCTGCAGCCCGTCGCACATTCCTTAGCGGCTCTTCTGCACCCGCAAACCAGAACCGCATCTTCGACAATATCCGCCAACCCAATGATCTGCATACACTCACGCTTCTCTCTGCGACAAACAACCGACCGCTTATCACTTTGTGGAGTGCTAGTTGGTGCTCTACCTGCCAGACAGTAAAACCGCTGGTGAAAGGATTGATCGAGGATGAGCGCGTCGGAGAGGCAGAAGGTGGACTGGCATTCGCTGAGGTCGAGTTGGACAGTACGTTGATTGGAGATTTGGGTGTGAAGTATATGGTGCGTATTACATTCGAAGGGTTAAACATGTACTGATATCGGCTGTTTAGATCACTTCGATGCCGACATTGCTCGCTTTCAGCAGACAGGAGGCACAATTCGACACAAAGCTTGTCAAGCCTGAACTCATGAAAAACAAAGAATTCCTACGTGAATGGCTGTTAAATGAGGCGCGAAGAGGAGGGAGGGCAGGTGGTGGAGGTGGTAGCCTCTTTGGAGGATTATTTGGTCGATGAATCAAGCATTAAATAGAAATGAGGCGTAGACTTCAATGCCGGATGTAAGGAATATCTGTATCACTACGCAACACTGTTACTGATCTTAAGAGAAGCATACATGTGTACAATAAAGCGGAGGAAGTCATACGCTTCTCAAGACAAAGTAAATTGATATTATCAAAAAGATATCGCACAGGATACGTAAAATCAAAGTAGAAAATCAACATCCCAACCAGGATCCGGGATGTTGTCCAGGAAATCAAGGCCTCGATCATAATGCACAGCCACCAGATCATCTGTCCAAGTATCCGCATCCACCATCTCGCTGTCTGTGATCCCGTCTCCCCATTCATCCTCGTCTTCATACGCTCTTTGCTGCTCTGTATCCGCAAAGGCCCATTGGCGTTTGGGAAAAGCCACATTATTGCCATGGTCATAGAGATAATCAGCCTTATTCAGACTTTCCAATATTGCGTCATCTTCTTGGGCCATTTCGATTCTCCAGTCCAATTCTCCCTCGTTTTCCTGTCTTCTTGTTGTCATGAAGCGTCGATTGAGTGGCACGTCCTCTAGTTTCTTTTCATTCGTGATGCCCATACAGAAGAGCCAGGCTACAAGGGTCTTCCAATCTAAAACTCCAGAAAGAGCTATTTGGAGTAGATCCTCGAATTCTCCGTACATGTTTCCCGGCTGGCCTGTAACTGTTTGGGAAGGCGTTAGGCCCAGTGCGAGGATCCAGGCGTTGATTATGGTATGGTGTCCACAACCCGAATCCTTTTTCTGTGGGAAGACCTTGACTATTCGTGGACCATCGGAAAATTGAACGATGTTACCATATGACCCATCGTTTCGGTGCGTTGACCAGTGTAGCTGGGCAGCAGCTTTCTTAGCTTCGTTGAAAAGGGATGTGTAGCGTTGTCTCAAAACTTCTTTGGAACTGCTGTCGAGGAAATAAACACAAAACTTCGATGTACCGCCCTCTTCTTGATCCGGCTCCTCTTGTATCACAGTGAGAAAGGTGTGTTCTCTTGTTGTATCTCCAACCGTGCGTGGCATTAGCCAGCATCTTCGTGGTCGCGAGACTATAAAGTCGACATCGTCGTTGATACCTGCTTGTGCGGCAGACATGATGCTCGAAGATGTTGCAAGCGAGAACCCTCCTGTGAACTGAAGGTCTGGTCGGTCCGAAGGTGCAACATAACTCGATGTTTGGAGTTGGTCGATCGCCTCCACGACTGATGCAATTCCCCGCATGACATTTGACAGGTCTATCTGTTCGCCTTTCCGTGGTATGTTTGGCGCCATTAGCGTTTTGTTTTCCTTAAGAAAATGTAGGTACTTTGTTCGATATTCGGTTTGGAATCCACAAGCTTGCTCCTGAATCCGCAAATTGATCGTACTCTCTTCATCCGAAGTTCGAAGACCAAGATGCCTCTGGAAACATTCTATTAACTTCGTTGGATCTTTTAGGTCGTGTTGCTCCTTGAAAACAAAGTTCCTATATTGTTGGTCTAGATTGGCACTGTTCATAGTAGGATTAAAAAAAGAAAAATATCGATGCCTCACAGTTTCCGCATCAATTTTCAAGTCGTATGGTCCCAGTTGTCCAGCGCGGATCAGTGAAGGAGCATAAACCGACTTCGTCTGCACCTCGTCCCAAGAATCGCTTTCAAAAGGAACATTGTGTGGACGACCATCCGGTAAGTTAAGGTTCGAGTCCAGGAGTATGGCTTCTAAATTTTCCCAATACTCTTCCTCTTCTTTCAACATGGGATCCAGCACCATACTGTCCAGCTTCATCTCGTTCATGCATTGTAGTGTTTTGTCAAACGTCTGGTCTTCGCTAGGCTCTTGATCCGGTAGGACAAATTCATAACACTTCAAAAATGCAACGATCAAGTCCCTCGTCGCACCGCCTACCCGAGCTAGGTGAACAACGTCCTGCAAGTCTCGGAAGAACTGCGATGTTGAACTCCAGTCTTGGTGAAAGTTGATGTTGGGCTGCAGGCCAAGAACATATGACCAAGCATTCAGTATGGTATGGTAGCCGCAAGTCCAATTAGCTGTCTGAAGTGCACAGGGAATCCATGTAGCATGTCGTGGCCTTGGTACATCTCCTATGTCATGGATTTTTCTATACCAGTTAGAACCTGTAAGGAGCTTTATAGCGGCCGTAAAGATATGTTGACGAGCCTCAAAATCATGATGATACGGTCTCGAATCAACGACTGAGATAGTTGGCTTGAATCCGTTGTTGTATTGTATGACGAGAAGGACAATATGATGATTGCGTTGGTACGGAACGATCATAGGCCTCCCAAACCGGATTGCCTCGGATGTCGATACTTCAGTGTCCACTTTTAATTGAATATCCGAGGAGATAAGGAAGCTGTACCCTAGACTTATATGGTGAGAAAGGGTCAAGGCTAGTGTTACTGAGGCGATCGCGAGCGATGTCTCTTCGTCGCTGAGAAACACGCCGCTATGCATAGTGACGCAACCTTCACGAGGAAAGCTACCAGGTGGAGGTTCCACTCTGATAGTAGCTAAAGCGTCTGTTACTGAGTCCACTCGTAGTTGCTGCTCGATTGCATGACGCAAAGATTTCTTGGCGAGATCAAAAGGACTATCGAATGGAAATTCGTCATCGTGGCGTCTGGTATTTTCGGCGAATGCTATTCCCATGTTCGCCGCAACAGCTGCTGGTGGGACCTCGCGCTGTGATAGCCAGATCCTGTGCTGTTCTATTTCATCATCGTAGAGGCTATTGAGTCTTCTGCCAGTCAACTGGAACCGTCTGTTTGCTGGAACACCCCCAACGTCTTCTTTAGTGTAGCTGTAGCAGTTGAAGAATGCAAGTATGAGCTGCCAATCAAGGATTATGCCGTCGCGGGCCAAAATGAACAAACGTTTTGAATCTGAAGCAAATTCATTGATTCGTTCTCCCGGCTCAAACGTTGGATCTGGTGTGAGCCCTAGGGCCAGAGCCCAAGCATTGAGTATGGTGTATGTAGTTGTTAATTTGGCATGAATAGTCTGAGGGCTGTTAACCCAAAGGGCGTATGCTGGCTTCACAACACTCTCTTCTACACTGGTGCCCTTTAGCCAATCAGATTCGTGTACGTGATCCAAGGCTTTTTTGTAGATGTTTTGGCGCTCCGCTGCTGACGTTGCTCGCTGCATAGGGTCTAGGATATGTACAGTAACTGTGTCTCCCTCGGAAGTTATCTGTAAGACAGCAAGGACTGTGTGTTTGATGTTGCCGTCATCGTCGGCAACCGGCAAGGGGAGGATGAGAGGACGACCTGGACGAATAACCTTGTCACGAAAGGATATGCTAAAACCAAGAGCGTTTGGAGTGAAATTGCTGGAAGGTTTTGTACGCCGACTACTCCCGGTTTTGTCCATAAGGCGGTTGATGGCCATAAAGACTATCGAGATGAGATGTGATACAGTTGACGTCTCGAAATCGTTCTCAATCCGACTTTCTTGCTCTATAGTATCTTTTAGGGCATCCAGCCGATCACGAAGGTATCTATGAATAATTATTTAGCAAGTATCCTACAGGTAGAGCGTATGGACGTAAACTTACCCACACCAGTTATTGAAGTCGGTTCCAAATGGAGCTTCACTTTCTAGCAAAGGTTCACTATCATCGCCGAGATCATTTTCATCCGTTTTGCCCCTGCCATTACCAGCTTGTAAATTTTGTCCTATTAACACTTCTGGTCTCAATTCGTTTCGCAACTCTTCAATTAAACCCGGGCGCAATTCTTCGCGAAGTTGACCCCGCACCTCGGACCGTAAGTCATCCCGTAGTTGGTTCTGAACGTGGTCTTGCAAATCGGTCTGCAACTGCTCCCACGCACGTTGCCGCATATCCTCAAGTAGATGGTTCCAGGCTCTTTCTTGCATCTCACCAAGCAGCTGGTCCCACGCTGCGTTTCTCAAGTCATCAAGCAAGTGCGTCCATGCCTCGGGGCGCATTTCGACAAGTAGTTGGTTGAACGCTCTAGCTCGCACCTCTGTCTCCGTTTCTAATGCTGCCGGTGCTCCAGGTATATCAGATCCACCGAGTCTGTCACCCCTACCCGGACCAGGCTGACCAATTCCTTTGATACTATCGTCACCCTTGTCTTCATAACCTCCATGACCTCCTGCATTGTCATCTTCTCCAGATATCAACCACCGCACCGAGACATGCTCAGAGCCCTGAAGATCATACCTCGCATTCCTCTCTTCTGGTGATAACACAAATTTGCGTGGATTATTGAAGAACAGTTCATCTCTCCCACCCTGCCAGAAGAATACTGGTTGACCAAGAAGCTCGATGGTAGCGAAAAAAGGTAAAGGCCCGATAAAAAGGCTACGCTCTTCGTCTTCGTTGCGATATGTCACACCGTTGATCGTGACGAATGTCAAATATGGCACAACGACAAAGTACCCGACAGTAGTGTCGCCGCGAACAGGTCGAATCGATATCGTTGCCCTTTCTAGTTCTTGAGTCGTTGCATCGCGGTTCGTGACTTCGAGTGTATAAGTGTCGTCTCGCAAGGCGAAAGGGGGAAGATGGTCGTTCGACGCTACCACAGCAAGACCTTCCGTCTCGACATTCTCTCTTGCCTGCCCAAAATTGTGGAAGCTATATTCTCGGGTGTCATTGCGGGTATCCTGTTCGATCCGTTCGAAAAGATTCCTGAAGGTGTCGCTCGCTGCGTTGTTCGTGAAATACGCTTTTTCTCTTGTAGCCCGTGTAGCATAGGTCTTCTGCGCAGGTAGAACGACTGGAGAGCGAATCGTGGCTGTATCGAGTATATCGTTTCGAAGGTTTTGAAGCCTCGTCCATGGCTGCTGGAACAATGGTTGGGCAAAATCCCGCGCTACCTCTTCGTCGAAGGTCTTTCTCCGACGCTGTCTTGGGATGACCCATTGCACTAATACTCTCTCGGTGTTCCCGCTCGATCTCCTAGAGCCTTGAATTCCTGCCGAGCCCGGAATGTGTGAGGCTGACCTCTCGCGTATCTTTTGTTTCTTTCTCGGAGCTGCCTTCTTGTCGGTTTTTCTTCCTCTTTTTACCGCCATCCTAGGAACTGCTGGAATGCAAACTTCTGGAATGAAAGCTTACCCTGGAAGACGTAGCATGGAAGATAATTACGAAATTGTAAGACCGATTCTAGCATCGGGATCTTCGCTTTGTTCGACATGAACAATGAGCAAATGCCGGAAATGGAAAAGCAAACTTTGCAGAACACACTTTAAAAACAACAACCGTAAAGTAACATATTTTTATTTTTAAGGAGAATAAATGTACTTGAAGTGTCCCGCAAACGGCGATAGCTGCGTGTATCGCCGGTTGTGACTAGTAGGATGCTACATGGATTTTATACCGTACGCGCAGCGCATTTCAGCCCCCCACTACGTGTACTACCGACAGCTTCGGCACATAGAACGTAAATCAAAGGTGTTGAACTTCTTGTCGTCTTCATACATGTATTCGTCAGATGTTGCAATGTCCAATGCGATCCCAGGTCGGCTTTGAAGTTTTTTGGCGCGCATCTTCCGTAGAAACTTTGACTGTCTGTAGACGTCATGAAGTCAGAGTATAGCCTTGCACAATCTTCCGATCTCGCGGTTCCACCCTGACTTGGTAAAGGTATAGCGAAAACGCGTCCGATGAACATTTCGTGTCGGAGTAAGGGTCGTAGTAGCTTCGGATATTTTCGGGACCGTTATCATCCTCACCTCCTCTACGGGCTCGCATAACGATCCATGGTGTTGAAATATGGATCATTTATGTAGTATTTATGTTCCTGGACATGGTATCCTAGTAGGTGACTATCGAGCCCGGGGCCGGTGTCAGACTTCATGGTACGAATGATGTTCGCAGCATCTATGCAAGATGTGTTGTAGTGGTTCGTAGGCTCAATGGCATAGTGCGTCTCACCAGGATACGGCCAGGGATTGTTGAATGGTTGATCGTACGCCATGTATGGTGGTATGTCTTCGGAATCGATGTCAGGAGTAGGCGTTATAGGGGAATCATAAAATGGCGAGCCTTGATATACGGGTGGCGTGTCCATGCTCGATACCGTGGAGTGGGGACTAGGACAGTCGTTACTGCCGAGAGCTGCCGCGGAGCGTGGCACGAGGGTGGCAGGCGGGGGAACCAAAGGCATATGTCTGTTCAGTGCTCCAACAGACGAATGCGTGCTGACAGGTGAGTTGGCGCACGAAGGACCGTTGCGTACGATTCTGCGTTCGAGCATTGTGTTAAGGGAGGATGCCGCGGAGACGTGACCGTATGGGTTGTCACGTACGCCACCCATAGCTTCAATGAGATCGGCTTCGGACACTCCTCGTTCGTATAGAATGGATCGAAGTTTTCGATTCTCGTCGAGCACTCTTCGCGCAGCGTTCTGGATTTCCACCGAGACTTCAACACCCATCTGCTCGTAACCCCTCAACTTGGCTTCGACCTCACTGAGGTACACCCTCTTCCGTTCTCGAGATCTCTCTGTGTAGACGTTAGAAGGAATCGACTCAGGGGATGGAGTTGGTGATCGGGACGTTACACTTACGCTGGTTTTCTCGGGTCCGGGCAAGCTTCTGTGCTTTCTGAACTGCTAGTTAGTTACTTGTCGAGAAGGAAAGAACGATGTATCGTACGCTTGTCCTTGAGTCACTCATGCCGAATGGTGATGGTGGGGAAGGTGGAAGTGGGGAAGGAGCTTGGGGGAAAACAGGCAATGGTGTCTAAATGTCAGAAGATGTCGATGTACAGGATGATGCGGCCTGTTGATATAGCTCCAACGATGGGTTCATCATTAATATTTTGGATCCGTCGATCTGGAAGGGTATACACTCCCTGTACGGATCAGTAGCGCCAACTTCGCCTCAAGCGTGACACGTGCCTATCAGTGGTCTTCTTAAAGAATCGGAAAACGTTGGCGCTACAAATCCGTACACGGGGCTGTGGTGACGGGGCACATAAGGTATTGTACATATGTAGCTGGGAAGCAGGCGCCACGCTCATGTGCAACTAGCAGGGACGCGGAAGACGCAAGTGTGCCTTGTGTCTGAACAAACCCCATCCCTAGCAGACGCGGGAGGAGAGGTTCGTGCTGAATAGACAGTTTTCTGGCGTTGATGGTCGGGGGCTATAACCTGACAAATCCTTCCTTACAAATCCTTCCTTACTAAGTTACGCGTCTTGAAAAACTAGCGGCGTAGTTAGCCGCGGTCACGTGTAGCCCCCATATCGGACACCAATCGTTGACGGCGTTTCACCTCGGAGATTTGCTAGCAAACTCAACACCAAGGTAAGCAGCGCTGCGCTACGCCGCGCCAAAAAAATTAGCACTGCCTCAACTCCGCGCCTCTCTCGCTGGACCTGAATGATACACTGCTACTAATATGACATCTGCACTCACACAATCTCGCCTTCATCGATAACCCCGACATTAACATGGCCATCTTCCGTCGCTCTACCTCTGGAGCTGAGTTCGATTCAACGCATCGGTTTGTGACTTCGTGGATCCTCCCTCCAGCCGCACTCTTCTTTGTACGGGCAGTGCTGTCTATATACGCCTTCACCACGCTGTTCTTTATCCTAGCATGGCATGGGACTCACAATGATATCCTCGAAGCCAGACAATCTTTCTCGTACTTTACTGTGTTGACGTACTGGGGGCTGGCCTTTTACTATGGCTTTGCGGCCATACATACGGCTAGCTACTGGCGTACCGGCACGCCTTTTCTCGCACGATGGCCGCGGGCTCTCCAGATTGCTCACAGCGTGTTCTACACCACCGTTGTCGTCTATCCTTTCATCGTGACAGGTGGGTTGTCTAGTCTAGTAGTACAATACCATACTGACCGTATTAGCCATCTTCTGGGCCATTCTGGTACCCAAGGATGGGTTCCCGTCCATGTTCGAAACCTGGTCCAACACCTCACAGCACGCGATGAACGCCGGGTTCGCGCTGTTCGAAGTCGTCTTCCCGCGAACCGAGCCGTTACCATGGTCCCACCTCATTCCAGTTGTCATTATCCTGGCAATGTATCTTAGTCTGGCATATCTCACTCATGTGACACAAGGCTTCTACCCATACTCCTTCCTCGATCTGCAAACGAATTCTTCAGGCAAGGTTGGAGCATACATTGTTGGCGTTCTGGTCGCGGCGCTAGTCGTATTCCTCATTGTGAGGTACTTGATATGGCTGCGTGTGTGGGTCACGGAGAGAAAATTGGGCAAGCTGGGAAAATATTCGGATCGTCGTCCTGGAAGACTAAGAATGGATGAGGAGGAAGGAAAGTACCCGATGCACTCTATGAGTGCCGTCAGGTAATGCGTCTTACTGTCATGTTTTTCTCTGTACCATATTGGCCGCATTTGTTTCCTTACCGCACTGGATATACCCCGTCAGTAATTGTGCACTAATTTCGTAATGTCTGTCTATTCTTTATTGCAACGCTGTGCTCCTTTGCTGTTGTCACTTTCGCTGTTCCTCCGACAGATGTCGAAACCCACGCAATGATCGCCTATTGCCACGCCCCAAACTACATGGAGTTGAGTCTGTGCGCTATCAGGTCCCCATGTAAGTGAGCAACATACCCTACTACAATACTGCAGCATGTGTGCTTTTTCTTCCCGTTTACACCGACCATCGGGCCGTCGTCGTCAACAGCAGTGGTCGGAGATCCCGTAAACTTCACGCCCCTGCTCCCGCAGTCCCGCCCGTTTGGCATCAGACTTGAGCTTGCAGCAGTGCTGATTCTGCGCCGCATCACTTCAGCTGTTCTCAATACCGCATCGGGGCTGTACGTTGATGACGTGGGTTTCGTGCATGCCCTGTATCCAATCATCTGACTACAACCAACTGCATTCAAGCATTCAGATTTATACTTGGTCGAAGAATTGAGACTTATCAAGTCTCTTTGGATCACAAGCTAGTTTCACGGCAGGTCCATGGTGTGATCCATATCTGAAGGAAGGGCTAGAACCGGATTCACCTCGGCCTGACTTCAACTCACTGGCCACATGTACCACAGCGAAGTCTTTAGAAGAGGCTAATCCCGCTTTTGCGGCGTAGTCCTTCGATCCGCGCGATTTCCTGTTCCCACGATCCGAGAAAGGCTTCTTCATTTGGAAGGATATAACTGGGTGCACTGCCTGTCTGCGGAAGCTGGAATACCAGCTCGGGCCCCTTGCACGGGTCTACACAGCCTTCGGGAAGTTTAGGGTTGATGAAGGCAATGTACAACGGATATGTATCTCCGTTCATCATAGATTCTGGATCAAATGTTCTAGAAGAATAGTCTTTCATCGCCGTATCATCATGGCACGGTACTTCTGTCGTACAATCAATCTCGCCTTAGGCCTAGCACGTGCCTGATGGTGCTCTTCTCACTGAAGGATCAAAATGGACGCGATAACATTCCGAGGAATTGTCTAAAAATTGATTGGTTTCCGTCATGATCTTCATCATACTAAAGAATAGCATCCGCCTCACACGGTCACCGAGCTGTTAAAACGACCACTAATTCTCAAGAATGGGTCTTCCAACAGTGTAAGTATGTTCGCTCGCCGATCGGTAATCTACAGGCCTATCATCCTCCCGCAAGCTTAAGTATGTTTAGGTTGCGGAACTCGGAAGTACAATATCCCCCTGCCATTGTCCCTTTGCATAAAAGTGAAGTTAGTCATTTATGCTTGCTACTGAGAATGTCTAATATAGCTCCTGCAGTATTATGCTCCCTGTATGTGCCTGCATTGCACCGGTCAACACGAAAACTCTTTAGGGTCTGGCGGGGATCGAGGGCGGCAAATGCTCAGCTTTGAGCAAACAGTATCCGCCCCTACATAAGGTAGCACCTACAGGATCTATAACCCTGATCTCGTAGGCGCAGTGTTACACTCTTCCTTCTTCTACAAAGTTATATTTGGGGTTTTGGAGTCTTTAGAAGACAAAGATGTACATGGTTCTATCTAAGATGCGAGTAACAAGGCGGCCTACCCCCTTCGAAGGATCGGGGAGTTTGCTCGCTCGCCTCTCTCCTTGATAGGAGGATTTCACCTGAACCTCCTCTGATGTCTTCCTAGGGACGTGGCCTTACGGATTTACCCCAATCTACACTCGACTAGTCGCCAGCTTTCCGTTCTTCACATACATATCTACGTACAGTTCTGCATGGAATGTCAGCGCCAACGCTCAGGGGGTTGGTGACCACTTAGACAACATATTTTCTTCTGTAGGTGAGGGGTTGTAACATCTTTTTAGATTAAATGCTCAAGTAAGGCCCCGCGGCGCCTACGCTACTGTTCACGAATGCCTATTCCTAGTCAATAGTATATCCTGATGGCCTATACAGCAAGACTCGTGTGGATCTTTTTATCCTGCTTTGGGTAGTACGTCTACTGTATGTGAAGATTATCGGTCTGCGTAAGGTAGTCAGCAACCGTTTACATGTATTTCTCTTACTAGATTGTAAGACTATATAGAAGGGGACACTGCTCCACGTTGGTATTAGGTGCTGTCCAAAGCCATTGAGAATGCAGACGTGGGGTTTTAGTTTAAATTACCAGCGATTGCTGAGTAGCACAAATGAAATATATTACTGCAAGACATTGCAGAGAGCCTTGAGGGTTCCTATCATCAATCAGTGGATGTGGCATAGCGTTCGCATCACGGATGTATACTTTACGCCTTACATTAGCGTGGGTATCATGAGTGTGTTGTTAGTGGTGTTGCGGTACCTCCGTCCGATCCCACGTGATTGCTGTGATCAGATTCGGTTTCACGACATGTGCAGGGTCATGGATAGGTCAATGAGCCGTGATGGTATACGACAGGGCATCTGAGGTTATGCGAACGATTACAGGCGTTTCAACTCGGCTCACACACATGAACACAATATCCAATTCTTTGATCCTTCTGGATAATCTCCACCGAAGAAAATTCAGCGTCGCCTTGCCGGCAGCGGCGGTAGTTTGACTTTCACTGTACCTTACGCTATCCTTTATCGATAACGACGATAGCCGAGGCTGTGAGTGACTAAGTCGACTCACTACATCACATTATTTCACAAGCAAGCACCAGCGAGTACCATCACACCGACAATCTTGTATCACTGGAATCCCAAGATATCAAGATGATAGAGGTGATTTACATAACACGGCATGCGGTACGTCTCAAAAGCCGGTTCAACGTTCCGACTCTCGGCTTCCCCGCAGCCCACACCCATGCAGACGCGGGCGGTTGTGACATCCCGCCCCCTAACCCCGAAGGTCCCGAGACTAATCCTGGGCCGCAGTTCCGTGTCAACTGGGTGCTCAACCCGCAGACTGGCGAGTACACGGCATCGACACGGACACCGACCGGAATCCCCACCGACCCTCCACTAGCCGCCCATGGGGTCGAGCAAGCTAAGGAACTTGCCTCTCATCTGTGCCAACTTGTTCCTCAAGTCGACAGAGTCTATTCGAGTCCATTTTATAGGTGTTTGCAGACACTAAAGCCAACTACGGAGCAGTTGTTCAAGGAAGGGAGAGGGGGAGGGAAGATAAGAATTGATCGTGGTATTGGGTTCGTACAACAGATTTCTTTCATCAGACTCTCCTCACTTTGTATATGTGGCACAATGCGTGCATCTTTGCTTCCATTGTAACACCGGGGTTGCCGGACCCTCTAGAACTACGTGGACGGTTGCTAATCTCCATGGGCCATCTCCAGCGAATTTTTCGGGCGAGCCTCCTTCACCCACCCAGAACCACCTACCCTCACACTTTTGAACCCTCACTTCACCAGCTTAGACCAGGATTACCAATCCATTCACATCCCAGCGTCGAAGGGTGAACTGATCGTCGAATTGCACCAGCGTGTCAATCGTGCTATCAGCCGCATCATCACCGAACTCGACAACGATCCCGCACAGCCCAAAGCTGTTCTAATATGTACTCATGCGGCGACTATGATTGCGCTCGGGAGAGTGCTGACGGGGGACATGCCGCAAGATCCAGACGAAGATGATTTTCAGTGCTACACTGCTTCGTTGTCGAAGTTCGTAAGGAAGACAAAGAACGTAGAGGATGGGAATGGTATCATCGGGAACTGGGACTGTGCCTTGAACTCGGACACTAGTTATTTGTCTGGGGGTGCAGAGAGAGGATGGTGAGTAACCCACATTCATACTCATGTTGTCGTACACCTTTCCTCATTTGTGCTTTCAGGGGCTTTGCGGAACATAGGATCAATGGTCCACATGCAGAGATGGAGAAGTCTGGATGGTCGCTACCGGATGGGGCTTCTCTGATGTCCTGCCTTGGTTTTCAAGGACGCGACGTGTAGAATAGCCAAGAGATACGATACTAACGTTTTCCGCTGTAGGAGGTTCAATGGTGAGGAGAGCTTTGTAGCTTTTCCTGATCCCCCCATAGAAGACAAGGAATCTCCAAAATTATAGTGCCTGCAATGCACGATAGCTGCTAAAGTGTTGTGGATGGTATCCAGACGCAGAAATATGTGAGAAAAGGTTTACTGTGGTAAGTGTCTGTATACTATGTTCAATCTAGGAGAAGCTCACTGAAGTCGTCATGCAGATCAGAAACTGTTCTCATATTATTCTGCATACACATATACATACGTATCTATATATCATGTACACCCAATAGACCAACTTCCTCTAGCCCAATTCTTTATCCATGACATTACACTGTATATACAGTAAAATGACGTACGTACAACGAGTGTACCGCGGAACCGTTATCTAGACTTTTACCACACCCTTCCCTCTTAAAGGACTCCATACATCTCCAGACTCACAAAGCCGTGATATTACAAGTCTTAACAATATACAATGACTACGAACCGCGGCATAGGAAAAGAATACTAAACCACACAACAAGCTTCAACACTACGTCAGCACACCTACTCCCCGCATGCAAACCACCATCATGATTACTGATACCCTCCATTTCCACAACCCCTTAAACTCAACCAGAACCCACCATCCAGCACCCAAACACCTTTACAACTTTCCCCTAAAAACATCACAATGCCACACTACGAAATCTCCCACACAACACCCCTATCCGCGACCCAACGCACGCACCTCGCCTCCGCAATCACAACCCTCCACTGCACCACCTTCTCCGCAGCCTCCATCTTCGTAAACATCACATTCCACGACCACCACCATCACGAAAAGGCGAAGCAGACCGGATACACCAAGACCACATTCGTTGGCGGGAAGGAAGTAAGTTCCACCATACAATACAACCCCCATCCCCTCCCCTCACATGATCCATCCATTCATCCATCCATCCATCCATAAGAAAAAATCACATCACCTACCAACCACTCATACCACCCACGAACTAACCCACCACCACCACCACCCAAGGCCCCCCACACCAACACCATAACGGCCCACCTCCGCCCGCGCCCCGCGACCCCCACCACGCGAACCAAACACCTCGACCTCCTATCCGGACTAACAACGCACTGGAACGCCATTGTGCAGCCCACGCGACCGGGGTGGTTGTCGGATGCACGAGCGCTGGACAGCGTGTTTATCATGGGGGACATGGATGCGGCGGCGGAGCAAGGGTTTGTTGTGCCCCAGGCTGGGGCGGAGGGCGATGGGGAGTGGGTGGAGGGGAATATGGGGGCGTTTAGGGAGCGCGTGGAGGCTGGGGATACGGGGTTGGTGGGGTTGGTGAAGGGGAGGTTGTGAGCATGGGGGGTTGATTGTGGATTGTGGATTGTGGATTGTGGGGAGAGAGGGGTGGGTTGGGGGGAGGGGGGGGTATCTATGTCTATATCTAATTACCATACTACTTACTCTCTACATCTTCATCTCAGTATTAGTCCTAAATAATAGCACGAATGCTCCCAATCTACCCCGAAACCAAAAAACATTGCGATAACGCTCTCACAAAGGTACATCTTCCATGATCTGAACCGCGCCCTCCCTCGCCACCGTAATTATAACATCCCCCAACGTCTTCGTCGCAAACCCCGCCTCGCTATACCGGAAATAATATTCCCACTTCCTCTTAAACACGTCCGCGCTCTCCCGATCCAAACCCTTGCCTTTCTGATCTTTCGTCAACTGCGGCATGATGCTGCCGTCCCAATTATCCAAAAACGCCGTCCGCCACAACCGCAGCGCTTTCGCATAATGCGGGCCAATATTCTCGATGCCATCGACGACCAGCGAGCCCTGGGAGCCGTTCGTGATGGAGTTGACGAGCTGGGTGACGGTGGGAAGGTGGCCGCCGGGGAAGATGTAGCGGCGGATAAAGTCGTCTGATTTGGCGTAGGCTTCGTAGCGCGCTTCGGGCATGGTGATGCATTGGAAACATGCGACTCCGCCGTCTTCTTTTAGGAGTTTGTGGATGCACTTGAAGTACTCTTCTAGATACTCTTTGCCGACCGCTTCCAGCATCTCTATGGAGATGACTTTGTCGTAGGCTCCTTCTGCGGGGACTTGGAGATAGCGGTAGTCGCATAGGAGTACCGTTATCCTGTCCGAGAGTCCTGCCTCGTGTATCCGCTGCTCGGCGAGCTCTTTCTGTTCAATGGAAAGGGTGACCGAAGTTACGCGGCATCCTGTTCTTTGTACTGCTCTCATAGCAAGACTTCCCCACCCTGTGCCGATTTCTAGGACGTGATCTGTGGACTTGACGTGCGTGTTGTCTATGAAGCGATCCAGCTTCCGCATTTGTGCTTCTTCGAGAGTTTCGGATGCGCAGCGTTTGTCGGATTTCGGTAGCCATATTGGACAGGAGTATGTCATGTCTGGCGACATGAAAGCTGCAAACATCTCGTTGGAGATGTCGTAATGCGCCATGATGTTTAGCTTTGCGTTTTTGAGGTTGTTGCTGCCGCGGACGAGACCGGCTAGGCCCGAGGAAATGGTGGAGGTGACGGTCGAGCCATTGGAGAGGTTGTTACGGTTCAGAATGAACAACTGGAGATATGAGTTATGATCCTACCACACGCGCTGTTCCACTAACCTCGAAGAACTTTGTAAGATCTGGAGAAGACACTTCTTCGAGCATGTAGCTTTCCGCGAAACCCTGTCATTGTGAGCCTGTATTCTGCCACGCAAAGTATATATAGTAAAGATTCTAGGGAATCTAGTTGAGACGTACCATATCCGCGAACAGTGCTAACCGGACCCAGAATTTCTCATCATGTACACTCAACACAGCTACTGGAGCTCCAGGCACTTCCTTTCCGAAGACCAGCGGAGCTTTACTCGAGCTACTCTCGTACAATGCCAGCCTGCCGACCTTGATGTCCTGCAGCTGGGCTATCGTCCCATTTCTGCACAGCGACACCAGCGGCTCCCAAGCTTGCGATGTGACAGCATTCCAAACAGTCGCTACAGGCCCGGTGATCGGGCTCAGTATCGCCATGGGTGGCGCGTGGCACGTATCTCTTTCAGGCTGGTTCAAAAGGTCTTCTACGGATGACAATGGCAATAGACAGAGCAAGACTCCGGAGTGTGGAGGGAAAGGGAAGGAAACAATGATAGCACGCGACGCAAGAACGCGGCGACTCTGAGGCTATTATTCATGTCCCGGGACTTCTCAAAGCCGATCAGCGCCTCGTCGCAGGTGCTTTCCACTTTCTTCCACGATTGCGTGTGGCATTTTTGTTTGAGGTGCAGAATCGACGAGGGTACTTTGCCGCTTTAAGACGTTCCATGACGTTTGCAACCGCTACTTGGAGCGGCGTGCGTTGAGGCGCGCCGGCCTCGCACCATTCCCTTCAGGTGGCTGCACCGAAACCTTCCGGAGGATAAAGAGTCAGGATGCGGAAGTGAGAGTAAAAGTAGATTGAGCTGATATCTATACAGCTGAGCTTTGCATACGTGCAGCGACTTTCGTCATGGCAGCTGTGGTTAGCGAGGGGCAGCTCATGCAGGGTTGGAGCTTATGCAAGGGGGTGCCTGAGCCTTTGTTTCGGGGAGATGGGTTCCGGACACGGCGACAGGAAGGGATCTTTTTTCAGCCTGATGAGAGGAGATCGGATTGAGTTTGTGAATCTGCCGGTCTTGCCGCCGTCATGGTGGTGGGGCAGCAGATGGTGGTGGAGAGCTCCACCGTCTAGCTGAACTTGAAGCCGAGGAAGAGACTATCGTCATGTTTCAACAAGCTCAGTGCTGTGATACAAGACCATCTTCTAAAGCCTACTATAACCGGCCATTCCGGCGAAGTCTTGGCTGCTGTGAGAGATGATGGAGATGGCGGAGAGCTTTCTCTGTGGAATCAAGATGCTTATGTAATAATTCCCAAGCGCGTCTCAACGCGTCTCTCCCAACGACGACGCGTCGACGCATTTCCCCATCAATTCCAATAATACAAGAAACCCAGTGAAGATATCTACATCACACATAGCCCATCATCATGCTCGCGATCCAACCCAAAACGTCGCAAAAAAGCACCCCAAACCTGCTTCCCATGCGCATAAACCACAATGGCCCCGTAAACGACACAGAGCGCTACTTCCAACCTACCAAAGACCCAGAAGGTACGCCATATCTCCCCCAATGGTTTATAAAATCTAACCCTACAAAGGAACATCCCATGCCTACCTCCGCGGCCGCCACCTCCACGGCACTACCGTCTCGCTCCCCTCAAACTACACCGGCGCCGTGCTCCACATAACCGACAAAAACCTCCCCCAGAAACCCCCTCAGATATCAGAAGACGGGGATGATGAAGAGGACGAGGATGTGAGAGAGGAGGTCAAGATCGCGGAGATGGTGGGGGAGTTCGATGAGGTGGTCGTGTGGGGACATGGGGAGAGTGTGGATACGGAGAGAGATGCATTTGTAAGGGGTGTGAATGAGTGGGTGGGGTTTGCAGAGAGCATGCACCAGGATGAAGATGAGGGAGAGCAGGGGAATAATGGAAAGAAGGAGGGGTGAAGAGTGTGAAGGATGGCATGTGATGAAAAACACACGAGCAAGTCGCGCTCATTCAGACCGACACAAGGCTGCTTTTGAATGGGAGACGATGCCAAAGGCACAGACGCTCCGTAAATACGATTGCAAGAATAGGCGAAATGACCCGCCTCGAATTCAACAACTACGGCTTCCATCCACAATATGCTGCCTCCCCTCCAAATATACCTGACCTGCGCTCATCATCGGTAGTAGCAACATAACCACACTCAGCGTCTGACCAAACCCCCAAACATTCTCTCCCTAAAAAGTGAAAATATCTGGTCAGACTATGGCTCAGAATCTGCACAGGGCAACTCACTTGGTCTTGCAAGCCGCACCATTTCTCCGGCTCCTCAGGCACCGAGAACTTCTGACTCAGTACCAGTATGACACTCAAGATTGCCAGTATGATCTGGATAATAAAGGAGATGAGCGGATTGAAGAAGACCAGGTGAACCAGCTTGATGCCGAAGGTCGCGGGAATGGTTATAGTTTCCGTTCTCCGTAGAACATTGCTAGAGTTGCGGCTGAGATAACTCCCCCAAGAATTCATGCGGCGAGGCGAGATGGTCAGAGAAGCGTGTTTCGGCTTGTACAGAATGGTCAGGAGGGCGGTGGAAAAGCCGATGAACATGAAAACCATAGGGACGAGGAAAGAGAGGCGTTGCACGCGCATCTGACGTTGCGTGATGCCTTGGTTGTTTGTGAAAGTGGTTTCAGGCATGCTGATCGCCGCGATCATGGACGCAAGGAGGAAGATGGCAAAGAGGATGACGAGCGTGATGCGGGTTTTGGCTATACATCGATAGCGGCGAAAGTACTTGCGGAGCGTGATAAGGGCGGCGAGGTGCGACGAGGAAGAAAGAGCACATATGTAGAGAATGAGGACGAAATGGGCGCCTTGGACTGTGAACGACTTTTGTGCAACCTGTGTCCCCATTGATTAGCTGACGAACGATAGTATATGTCGAGATATAGGATCATGGGAAGAACCTTGATCCAGCCACACAGCAACACAGCATATCCAGTAATCAGCTGTTGGTCTCCCAACCCAATGATCAGTGGATCCAGGAACGGCCGCCACGCATAATCTTTCTTCCATTCGGTATCAAAGAAGTGCTCGCGGAGGAAGCGGACGGGTGCGCGGAACGTGAATTGGCCTTTCGCGTCGAAGGCTTGGTCCAGAACCATGGCGAGGATGGAGGCTGTGGTCGTCATAACGCTGGCGATGACGAAGGAGATTACCACCTGGATCCTCACATCAGCATCGAAGCATATAAACGTTAGTAGAGCGCGAGGATGGTAGTATACACCAACGCCAGCAATGTCTGGCTCTGCTCCAGTAGTGCAGTTGCCTCCGTAGGAAGCTGCGCTATCGAACATAACCCATGGTGCGGGCATGGGTGGTGAGACGCAGTCGCGAGACGGATTGAGGGTTGAGTGATGAAGAACTCGAGATAGAAATACGGGATGAGGGATGGCATTGCACTCAAGGCCTATGGGGGAATGTGGGGAGAAAGGGGAAGATGACGAGTAGGTAAATGAGACGCAAGGGAGAGAAAGTTCGAGGTGGAGAGGCGGATGCGAATGGTAGTAGTTTGTTAACGTTCTTTAAAAAGACCTGCACGTGCGTAGGGCATGGGTATAAACAATTCGAGGCAAGAGCATGTAAGCCACATAGAAGAAGATGGTGACTTCCTCACTTCAAACTATTCCATGGATTTTCCGCATGTCAAAGCACCTATTCGCATTTCTCTAAACTCATACATAGACAATCTTGCAATTCGAGTGCTCGTCGAAACATCGCAAAACCTCAAGATGCGCAGCCAGTCATGCCCACCAACGCACCACTAGCGCCTTTCAACGGCAGCTTGCTCTGCATCCATCAAAATTCCATAATCGCCACACCCAGGGGTATAAAACATTTCCAGACCAACACCATGTAAGATGCAACGCATGATTCATATCATGAAACCTACGCAAGCGAAGTGATTCGTTCCCAACTCGTCTGATAATCTCAATAGCCACCAGTCCGTATCCGCAAGCAAGAGGGTCAGGTCAAGAGGGTTGTCAAGAGGGTTACTTACGATATTCAAAGCAGGGCCTAAGCCAAGCTTGTTCCGCAGACAAGCATCAAGCATCGCTGTCGTGTCAACCACGATACACCGGCTCAGCCTCTACTGCCCAGGCTTCTCTGATTTGGCTTTCTTTTGAGCACGGCCCAAGTCGTCGAACCCAGCGTCAGCCCGCTTCTTGTTAGCAAGCCGATGGAATTCCTGCTTGCGACGAGGGGTATTGAGACCCGACTCGCCATTCGCGGGCGTGAATGAAGCGTCCGTTAGTGCAGGAGGAGAAGCATCGGAATCATCGTCACTGTCGGTGACAGTCGGACGGGGGTGCGGATGGCCGTCGGGGATGAATCGAGGCCACAGCAACTGGCTATCTTCTTGTACAGCGCCGGCACTCTGATGGCGGATTTCCTCAGCCTCTCCTAGATGGGCTGCAACCTGCATTTCCTCGACTTGTCGCTGTTCCTCCTCCTTTTTCCTCACCCACTCCTGGTGCTGTTCATCGTAGCTCATCTCCATACCATCGACCCACTCTTTTCGGTCTTTGTTTTCGGCAATTGCTTGAACACACTCAGGGCACTTGATGTAGAATCCGCTGGCCATGGGTTCTATGATGATACAGAGTCAGTAAAACTTATTAATGGGGTTGTCGTGGCACCGATGTACTTACCCTCGCCCATCATCTGGAACTCTGGCAGGTCATCGCCGATAAGCTCCTCGGTGCTGTTCGTCGCCAGGCAATCCTCGCAGAAACCGCGTGGACACCATCGGCAGCGATAGATTAGACCTCCTGCATCTGTGGTACGCTTACCACACTCATAGCAGAAATGCTGTGGACAGAAGAAGCCGCCGAAGCCCTGCACCTTGGCTTGGAATTCGGCGTCTAGGCAGTCAAAATGATAAGAGCGAGGACAGCTCTTGCAACCGACCAAGTCTCCGTAATCTGCGCCATCAAAGCAGCCAAGGCAATGGTCTTCGTGTGCGTGTTCACGTCGTGCTTCGCGCTTCACATCCGCAAGACGGGGGTCCTTGCCTGCCATAGTAGGTACTGCCTCCCAATCAGCGCAGTTGAGGGACTCTTTGTTGATTGCAAAGCCGCCCATCATGACGGTGACGTTCTTGTTCTTCCGTCGATCTCCCCTGCTGATGGTCTCCGGTAGGATATTGTCAGTAGGTTGCTCATCCTTATCAAGCTGACGCTGGTAGCGCTTGCCATCCAAGACAGCACTCTCTACTTTTTCCATCACCGACAGCCACTTCTCTTCATCGAAATCAGCGTTCGGTGCGTCCGGATTTTCTTGAGGATCCGTTGGCTTGTCCCGGCACTTCTCTATCATGGTCTCTAGGTCCCATGAAAGCATGTCTGTAACATCGATCTCGGGATGCGACAGAGTCTGTGCTCCACGGCGTAGAAGAGATTTAAGCTGGTTCGTGCTCATCTCTGGAGTGTCTTCTGCGAGCGATGATGGTCCATTCGTAGTCGACTGACCCCCGTGGACACTCTTCATGGACTCGGTAATCTTCGCGGAAAGGTACAATTTCTTTCGAATACGCCCCATCATTTGTTCCTCAACTGTACCTTGAGTGCAGAGTTTGTATATCGTCACCTTCTTGGTCTGGCCGATTCGATGGGCTCGGGCTTCGGCTTGGAGAGTGATCTGCGGGTTCCAGTCCTCATCAAGGAAAATAACATCCTCGGCAGTAGTCAAGTTGATCCCTAGGCCACCAGCCCGAGTAGAAAGCAACATGACTTTGTAGACTGACTTCGGGTCGTTGAACAGGCGAATTTCTAGATTTCGTCGTGCGCGTTGTGTAGAACCATCCAGACGCAAGAACTTAAAATCCTGCCCAAAGTTGCCCATCATGGATAACAGATCTTCGCAAAAATCCAGAGTAGCTGTGAATCCCGAGAAGATTAGAACTTTCTTCCCTTGGTTCGTAATGCTGTTCCTCAGGAGCTTCTCGAGTAGGATGAATTTTCCGGACGCGCGAACAATATGCTGGCCAACAGCGTATGGCTCCGGGAGAGCGCCCGTAATCAGGTACGGATGAGAGCAGCACTTCCGCAGCTGCATGACCAAGTTCATGAGTTTCTGCCACGCCGACTTGACATTTCCAGTACTCTTCTTCTCATTCTCAATAGCCTGCCTCATGAGTTCAGCGCTCTCTTCCCAATCATCAACCTTATCTCCCGTCTCCAGTTTCTCCAGCCGGTTTAGCAGTTGAGCCTCCTCCTTGTCTTTCTCCAACTCGACCTTTTCCTTGTTTTTGCCATCTGCAAACAGATCGTTCAAAGTCATGTCGTCCACGCGAGTAAGTAGACGAGTGTACCAGAAGCGCTGCAGCGGGGTCAACGGTACGTACAGAAGGATTTCGGTCTTCTCCGGTAATCCGAGGTTGACGTTGGGGCTGTCCTTCATGCGTCGCAACATGATGAGCTCCAACAGGCTTCGAGCGTCATCCATTGTCTTACGGTTGACCTTGCCGAGTGAAAGATCGAAAGCTTCTTTGAATAGAAGCTGGGTATTCACGGGGAAGACGTCGGGGTACAGCCAGGTCAGCAGTGCCCACATCTCCGAAAGATTGTTCTGGAGCGGTGTTCCGGTGAGAATGAGGCGATACTCAGATGAGACTGATTTCAGCGAAGTTGAGATTTGCGTGGTGCTGCTCTTGATCTTGTGGCCTTCATCCAGAACAACGTACCGCCAGACGAAGGAATGCTTGAACCAGGACTGCTCTGCTTGGAACACATCGTAGGTTGTCACCACAATCTTGTACGAGTTGGATACTTGCTCGGTGGATAGTCTCGAAACCTTGACTCCGGCTTTCTTGGATGCCTTTCGGTTCTGAGCTTGGCTAGTCTCGTTGCCCTGCTGGTCTTCTAGCCCCATGGCAACCCGCTTGAGTCGGTCTCGCTCTTGACCTGTGCCGTGATAGCGGAGTACCTTCAGCTGAGGAACCCAGCGTTGAGCTTCCTGGACCCATGAATTCAACACACTCAAAGGGCACACAACGAGATACGGGCGCAGCTCTTCCGACGTTGCGCCGGCTTTGAGGTCCTGCTCTTCCAGGTACTGGAACAAGGAGAGGGTCTGGAGAGTCTTTCCGAGACCCATCTCGTCGCCCAGAATACCAGAGAAGCCGTTGTTGTGCAGATGCACGAGGAACGACAAGCCCTCGAGCTGGTACGGCTTCATTGTCGCAACCACACCCTCGGGCTGTTGCTTGAGCGACTCGTATTCGACTATGGGGCCGTGTTCCTTCTTTGCAAGGAGACGCGATACATAATTGTGCTCAGGGAGTAGCGGCAAGAAGTAGTCTTTATTGGCAACGAGAAAGTTGTTCGCCTTCGCCTTTGTCTTGCGCGCAATGTCGGCTCGCAGGCGGACACGCGCCGAGTCGATTTTTGGAGGCCGCAGCGAGCGCTTCTTGGTCGAGGGGGGCGTGAGCGAGGGGGTGAAGGTGTCGGATGTGAGGATGTCGCTCTTCCGGCTACGGAGGCTCCGACGCGGCGTCTCAGTGGGCGCCTTCTTGCGGGTCTCCATCTTGAGCTCGCCGATATGGACTCGCGACTGCAACGTACGAGCACTACGGACAGGGGGTGTATCGCTACTGCCGCTGCTGTTGTCTGCACCGTCGTCACTGCCTTGTTTGGCAGGTTCGGAGGGAGCGATGGAGGTGGCGAGGGAAGGGGCGTCTGAGGTGCTTGTAGGGAATTTTGGTGGGGCGGGCTTGAGGGAGACCCTGGAAGATTGTTGCAGAGGTGACGGTTTGCTTTCCGGCCGTTTGTCAGCCTGAATTGCTGTCGACGCTGTTGACGTCGCCAACGACGACTCCCGCCGGGCCTTGGTCGCCGACGTTGCCGAGCTCTGCGATCCAAAGAGCACGAGCAGGTCGTCCAAGGCGCCTCCGCGCTTCGTGGGCGTGGGTGTGGGCGTGCTGGGAAGAGCGTCTGTTCCTGATGGTCTACCCATATCGGCGTCGGCTTGTAGGCACTAGATGGGGGAGAGAGAAGGTGAGCTGGAACAAAAAGCGCAACGCATCATATTTAGGCGAGGTGAACATGAAAGTGAGCAGTGAGGTCTCTACTTCTCCTCTCCTCCTCCTCCGCCTCCTCCTCTTCGTGAGCCTGCGCCTGGACAGGGATGAAGGTGAAGGTGAGGATGAGAGTAGCCTCGCCACCAAGGACCCTAAACGCGTAGCACGTGCATGTAGAATACAATTGCGAGTCCAACCGTACCAATATTGTGGTGAGATCTTGTCGGCGCAGATGCGAAGGACTATGCGGAGGACTATATCCTTACGGAGGCTTGGGGATGAACGCGGTTTTCGAAGTCGGCGCGTTATGTCGCGTAGGCCCGGCGACAAGCCGCTTAACTCCGTGGACTTAATGTTCTTGTTGCTACCACTCCCGGAATCCCACCCACCGCGCCATCACCTTCCGCCGCAGGGCCTGCGCATCACGCCCACCGCCCACCATGACCCAGCCGCTAACGGCATTCTGGCCCATCTTCCCCCAAAAGTCGGATGGCCAGGAGGTCGTCAACCAGAAAGGCAAGATTGTGCGCAATGGCCCCAGCGAAGCCCAGCTCGACTCAACTCCCAACGAACAGGGCATAGCCGACTTCTATCGCGAGGTCAAGAAAGATGATCCGAAGCATGTGGACTGGCGTAAGAAGCTGGGTGGCATGTTGCTGCGCGAAATTGGCGGGAAGGAGCACGAGGGGAAGTGGAACCAGTGCATTCTGCACCATTTCCCGCCAGGATACCACCTGTACGAACACATCAAATCGAAAAGCAGCACAGACAAGACCACCAAGAACCACTCTGGCGGCGGACACGACAGGCAAGACGCGTATTGTACGTGAAATACGACGCCGTCTACTGGCAATCTTCAAATCTTCTGCATACGCATCGCTGACTGTACCCCAACAGTGTACGGATACCCCAAAGGCCCCAAGAAGCGCTTCCGCAGCCCCATCGAGTTCTTCCCACACCTGCTATGGCTCTCCACAGACGATAGCAGTGACTACAGTAATTGCACCTGTCGCATTTGCTCCCCGCTGCAAATTGAAGTAGAGAAGCCCACGCCAATCCCGCTCAGAGCAGAGATCGGGAAGGAGGCAGTTGTGCAGATACCTCTCCGCCGCCCAAGTAGCGCAGGCACTGCGACCCCCACCATCCAAAGCCCAGCCATAAAGCCCGCGATGCCCAGCATGGCGACACCCAACACAACAGCGATTCGCGCGCCCGAGCGAAAAGTGCCGACGCCACTACCTCAGCCTCGCTCCCACGATCAAATGGTAGACAGCCAATACAACAAATTCGTTGCCCGCACAGGGGAGGTGGTCTGGTTTTACAGGCCCCTAAAAGATGCGTGGGGCTTGGGACTTGTTACTCGACGCTGGACACCGCGCGCCTATCTTGTGCAGCCCCTCTCGCACCCTTTCGAAGCACCTGCCCAGGAAGTCGTCAGTGACCAAATCAAGCCATGGCTCGCCTGGTCAGCGCCCAATTACACCTTCGTCTGGCTCCAGCAGAATGTCCGGTGCAACTACAAGGATGTTCCTTGGGATCACCTGCTGGCTGGCCATTATGGGGATGGTGTAGCGGATGTCGATGCTTCTATCCTCGCAGCGAAAACTGTTGACACCACGTACACACTATTCGATCGCCTGAAAACGACTGTTATCGGAGGTATTGAGCACAAGCAATACAACGGTATCTACCTCGGTGGCGAGAAAATCTGGAATGGGGATCCAGTACGCCTACGGCTCGCCCTTGGCACCGATATTATGGTGGTGACCGCGATAATCGAGAAAGTCATACCGCAAGCCGGCGGTCAAGCCACTGCAAGGATCAGTTTCACAGGAGACGTATATTCCTACAAGACTGTGACGGTCACGAACCCCAACGCACCCCCACAACCACCGACCAGCAACAATATACCCATCCGTATGCGCGAAGACATGCGATGGCGCAACCAGTACCTCATCTCCACAGGCAGCATCGCCTACTGGGATCTCGCAATGGTCAACGCTACCGTGGACATTACAGAAATCAAAGGCCGGTGGTACGAGTCCAGCATTCTCTTTGTCGAATACTTCAAGGAAGCCGTCAACAACAATGAGGGCGGGAACGGCATTTGGATGAACGCCCGAGGCGATGCCACCGGCCTTGGCAAAGTAATCGGCGAGAGAAAAGACCATCGGGTTTCTGCTTTTGGCGAGGCAGTCCCAAAGACCTTACAACTCATTGACGGATTGGAGCCACCCGAGGAGCAGAACAAAAGCACGCTCAACTCAGCTGCGATGCCAATCGACCTCACTGGCGCCGCAGGAACGGGCGATACACCTTTCACCATCGACGACTTCATGAATCTCGATGGCGCGGATGATGGGGGTATGGCATTCGGTCAAGACTTCAACTTTGGCTGACCAAAATTTCTTTCATCGGTGCTGACCCTGCCTTCAGCGCCCATCAGACTTGTCTGTCATTCGCGATTGCGATAAGATATCCCAGCTTCTCACTCCCATCGTATACCAACTTCCCACCTTCAATTCCAGCACCAGGCAGTCATGTTCCGCTGTCGCACAACAAGCCCGTTCGACTGCGCCAGTGCTTCATCCACGGCCCCCAGCGTCTGGTCCATCCCCTGAGTTCTCCCGTGGCATCACCACCATATCACTATCCACCCCGACCACAACGGCGGCGACGATTGCGATTACCAACAAATACGCTATTTCGGTTGTAAAAAGAGCGAATTGAGAGGATAGCACGGAGGCGGAAATGAGGTCGGATACGCACGCCATCGGATCGGTTTGGATGGCTCGGCATAAGCGAAGTATAGGAAAACGATGGCACTAGAAAAAAAATCTTTACTGCATGTATGTTGCCATCTCGTAGGCCAAAAAGTGTACTATTATCGAATGGAAGGTCACGTACTGTTGCGAGCTAGTAGTGTATAATATAGTTCCGTGTCTACTGCTATCAAATCACCATCATGTCAATGTGTGATGCTTACATGAGGCGTACATGAGGCGGCCAATTCCGGCAGCGCCTTGGAGTCTTGCTTAACATTGTTCTCTCGTTGTTCTCGCGTTGATGAAAGAGCCGCGGACATTTCCGCCAAGCCAATCACACAAAAGGCTTCGTTGCGGACCCCCGCTGTCGCCGCATCACCCCCGCCTGCATCTTCTTCCTGCTACACACTCGGCCAGACTTCAGCTCCCCGTGCAAACCAGTAGCAGCCTTTCTATTCACAATCGAGATGCCTATATTTTACCACGACGACCCCGAGTGGTCCGACATCGAGCCGCTGCCGCAAGATGACGGCGGTCTGCATCCGCTGGCCGCGATCGCGTATGCCGACGAGTACAGCGAGGCGATGGGCTATTTGCGCGCCGTGATGGCCAAGAATGAGTTCAGCCAAAGGGTGTTGGGGCTTACCGAGCATATCATAAGTATGAATCCGGCACATTACACCGTATGGTGAGTCCGACATGTCGTGAAGAAGCAAGCAGGGCCAGACACTGATGATGCATAGGCTCTACCGCTCGCGCACCCTCTCCGAGCTCAAAGCTTCTCTCCACGACGAGATTGCCTGGCTCAACCCCACTGCCCTCAAACATCTCAAGAACTACCAAATCTGGCATCACCGCCAGACCATCATTGACGGCATAAACTCTCCCAAAGGCGAACATGAATTCATTGCCACGATGCTCGAACAAGACTCAAAGAACTACCACGTGTGGAGCTACAGACAGTGGCTGGTGAAGCGCTTTGGGCTGTTCGACGACAAGGAGGAAATGAGGTGGACGGAGGACATGATCCATGCAGATGTGAGGAACAATTCGGCCTGGAATCACAGGTGGTTTTTAGTTGTTGGGGGTAGGGACGGGAAGACACTGCCTGAGAATGTGGTGAAGAGGGAGATGGACTACGCAAAGAGCGCGATCCGCAAGGCGCCACAGAACCAGAGCCCGTGGAACTACCTCAAAGGCATCGTCCGTGAGGCGAAACTCCCCGTCTCCACTCTCAAAGACTTCGCGCTTGAGTTTGCCGACATGCGACGCCCAGATGATATTTACTCGAGCCATGCCCTAGATTTGCTGGCGGATATCTACGCCGAGGAAGAGAATGGTAAAGAGGAGGCGAAGAAGGCGTTGGAGTTACTGGCGTCGAAGTATGATCCTATCAGGGCGCATTACTGGAACTTTAGAAAGGGGCTCCTCGATCAGTCTGGCGTTGCAGCATAAGTATAGAGTCAGTGTGGACAAGAGGGAGAATGTGTGCATTGATACCCGGCTGGCGTTTTGAACTTAAAAAGTAAAGGATTTCCACGTGACAGGCAGACAGAGGAGGCACGCATTCCATTCAACGTCATTGCATAATTCGATGCGATTTCAAAGCAGTCAATCTACCCTCTCCATCATTCAAGATAACTTATCCCAGCCTCCGCAATTCATGGATGTTTTCCGACGGATATGCGACCATGTTCCCCATCTCAACAGATCCACGCTTCTAGAACCTCCATATGCCCTATCAAATCCGCCGCGGATCCTTTCATCAGCACTATTATGGCACTAGATTTTCGTTCGGTGAATCCAACCCGCATCTCCCAAGGCGCCAACTCACCCCCAGATAACGACGACCCGGAACGCCGTGAATAACCGGTTGGTAACCCAAACCGTGTTTGGACCACAAACCCGCTCACCTCGTGGCAGTGTCATGCTGCGCACAGATTCGGAAAAAGTGTGAAGCTACTCCTTATCGGAATAGCTATAGGGTAATGCTGCTAAAATATGGGGTAATCGATGGGGATTATAGGGTAAGAGATACTGGACTGGGCATGTATGGCTGTGTCTAGATTGGGGCGTGGTGCCGATTTTGGTTGGATTGGTTGGGCCCTGTGGAGATTGGAATACATGGGAACGGGACGGGGAACTGGAGTATAAATTGGGCGGGATCGTGATTTTTCTTTTTGAGTCTACTCAACTTATTCTTCCTGTTCGCAATTCCGACAGCTCTTCTCTACACCCGATCGGCTTCGTCAATCGTCAATCGTCAATCGTAGCACATTGGCACTTTTACAGCGAAATAAAGTCGGTAATTCGCAATGGCTGTCCAGTCGTCAGTCCAGTCGTCGCAGGAACATGCGAGGCCGTGGGTGGAGACGCCGTTGAGGGAGTCGTATGCGCTTTCTCAGGCCGCAGGATGGTACGGTCACACTCTTTTTCCTCTCCCTAGGTGAAATAAGAGTAGAGAGTTCTAAATCGTAGAAGCAGAATCTTCCTTAAGCTCGAGACACTCCAACCGTCTGGCTCTTTTAAATCACGGTATGTAACCCATCGCCACTACCCACTCGCGACAAATACTAATACAACCAACCAGAGGCATCGGCCACTACATACTTCGCCGTCTGGAAGAACTTTCACCCTCGCTCACCACTACACCACACATCTTCTGCTCCTCGGGCGGCAATGCAGGTCTCGCTGCGGTACACGCCTCGCGCACGCTAGGCTTGCCATGTACCGTCGTACTCCCGACCGTCATCAGGCCGCTTATGGTGAGTAAAATTAAGGCGGCAGGCGCGTATGAGGTCTTGCAGCACGGAAATACGTGGGCGGATGCGGATCGATTTATGAGAGAGGAAGTTATGCCACAGGTACGTCTTCTATCTCCATTGAAAACTTCGAACGAAATGAGCATATAGCCATAAGTTGACTTGGACTTGTGCTGACGACTTGAAACCAGGCCGGCGAAGCAGCCATCTACACACCCCCCTTCGACCACCCCGACATCTGGAGCGGCAACGCAACCGTGATGCACGAAATCGCCGCTCAAATGCCCGACTCACCCCCCGACATCATAATCTGTTCCGTCGGCGGCGGAGGCCTCATAAACGGTATAATGCAAGCAATGGATTCCCTCTCCCTCTCTTCGCCCACCGTCATCGGTCTCGAGACCGCGGGCGCGCACTCCCTCTCCGCCGCCGTCAAAGCCGGCGAACTCGTCACACTACCCGAAATCACGAGCCAAGCGACGAGTCTAGGCTGTGCGAAAGTGACGCAGGCGACGTTGGATTATGCGCAGAGAGAGAATGTTAGGAGCGTGGTACTGCCGGATGCCGAGGCCGCCATGGGATGTTGGCGATTGGCGGACGATGAACGCATTATGGTTGAGCTTGCGTGCGGTATCAATGTCGCTCTATGTTATGACGGCCGGCTCGAACGTGCGCTAGGACGTAAAGTTCGGCCCGACGAAAAGGTCGTTATCATACTTTGCGGTGGAAGTAACGTTACGCTTGATATGCTGACGGAGTGGAGGAGAGAGTATGCGTATCTTGAGAATGGTGCGGTGAAGAAGCAGGAGCAGGAACCGGTTGATGAGGTGCCGAGTGTGCCTAGTGAGGTTACGAAGAGGGAGAGACGGGGAACGGAGTGGGAGGATGGTCAGGTGTTTACGCTGCAGGCTAAGATCTAGAAGGGATGCTCTTTGGGTTTGATGATGGCGTTGGGTAATAGAGGAGTATTGTGGGAATAGTCTTTGAAGCGTCCAATCCATTGATATGACGGGAAATATTTTCGTGTTGGTGAACTGGGTACGGTACAAGGCTCGTTGTCCTTTCTCCTGGCAACAACCCGCAAACACAATTGAAGAAAATAAAGTAGCTCTTTTCACGCCATTCCATCCCTCCAATCCGGAATCGTACCGCACTTACTCTTGTGCACCTTCCAGTGGCTCTTTTGACATTCCGCCGAGCAATATTGCTGATCCTTGCACTTCGCGCACCGCATCAACTGACCTCCATCTTCCTTCTGCGCTACACCGCACACACACGCCGCAGGCAACTGTTCCAATGCCTTCGCCAACTCCTTTACCTCGTCACTAAACTCCACGCCCTCGTCATCCGCGTAGCCAACGCTAGCATTCATCCGCTCCAGCTCGCCAGTCGTGTCAAGCATCAGATGACTCGCAGTCAGTGACCGGGCAACGACATCGACCCACATAGCACTAGAGTACGGCTTCTGCGGGCTGACCTTTGCCGCCAGGAATTGAAAGGTGCGAAGAAGGAAATCCCACATGAAGTACACTTTGTTCTTGCTGTTTGCCGGCGTTGCGAATGTCTGCGCGCGGTTGGGCTCCATGGCGGCGTCGGCCAAGAGGAGTCGCGCTAGCTGCTGGTGGGTGGTGAAAAGGTGCGCGTAGTGCGGGTGCGCGTCTGCAGCATGCTGGAAGCGTAGGAAAAAGTCGGTGAAGTCGGTCCGGGTTGTGGTGGTGGTGTTGGGGGATAGGAAATCCCCGGTTTCGTCGGGGACGGGGATGATTGCGGGGAGGTTGGGTGATAGAGGCATTGTGTTGTTGGATTGGATTGGATTGGATTGGATGCTGGTGAGGTGTAAAGGAGCGATTTGGTGTTGATGTTTGGTGTTGACGTTTGGTGTTGAGGTGGTGATGCAACTAGTCTTGGATTTAGATCGGATAGCTCGAGCTTAAGCGAGGGTCGGGGTCGGGGTATTATACTTTCGTCCTCATACAAATGCAGCTGGAAGCATTGTTGAACTAACAATACAAACATCTTCTCAGGCGTACAAAGGAGTCATGGATCCTTCTGCAAGAATCCATGGCGCGTTTAGACAAGTTGGACAAGGACTTGCTCCACGGTTTCTCAGCCTTACGCGGCACATCGTGAGATGTCGAACTGTGGCCCCGTCCTACTCGTATTCATCTCCACGTGTTGCGGTAAGAGAGTCATTGTAATTGTCGGAGTGGTCGGAATGATTAGGAGGGTGTTCAACGAGGTGAAGGATGGGAGGATGTCTTCAAGAGTCAAGAGTCAAGAGCCCCTTCGATTACTGAGGTCCGTAGTGCATGATAGGTGAGATCTCGCCTGTAATATGGTGCATCTAATCTATATACGCACTAGCTTGCGGAGTAGTGTGCATCAACCCTTCCATATCGCCACACGTGGCGGTGTTTGAGACAGCGAAGCAGCTGAAAGAGAGCCGCGATATCCGTTGCATGGACCGCGCTGCCCACAACTTCAAACAACTATTGGATTAACTTTTGTCACAAGTGGGGTTCCAATGTTTCTGATGACGAGAGAGCACCCCACAATACAGCCGCAGCAGTGGCGGGGGGCTTCACGTCTAAACATACATAAACAGCTATTGTCCTGACCCCCCAAAACGCAACACATCGACAACAATTTGACTCTCATCACCTACAAACATGTCATACGGAAACAACTATCAGGAGGGCGGCTACTCCCAGGGCGGCCAGGAAAACTACGGCCAACAAGGCCACGGTGGTGCGGCGAGTGAATTCTACGGCGGAGGGGGACAGCCTCAGCAAGGCTACGGCCAACAGCAAGGCTATGGTGGTTCCGAAGGCCATCATCAGCAGCAGCAGCAATATGGTGGGTCCGGAGGATACGACTCGGGGCCACCACAGTACCAGCAGTACCCCTCTGCCGCCGCCCACTCCTCAAACGGGGGCCGCAACTCTGAGAACCAAGGATACCAAAACCAGTATGGCGGTGAAGGAAACCCAGAGGGCGACCGTGGCATCATGGGCGGTCTAGCCGGTGGAGCAGCAGGCGCTTTCGGAGGCCATGCACTCGGTGGCCATGCCGGTCACGGCACATCAGGCACCGTCATCGGAGCCATTGCCGGCGCCTTCGCAGGGTCCAAGACCCAAGATGCAGCTGGGGATTGGAAGCACAATCACGACGAGAAGAAGGAAGAGAAGAAGCACGAGCACCAACAGCAGCAGCAGCAGCAGCAGCACGGCGGCGGCGGTGGCGGCGGCGGCTACTCTGATCACCATTCCAACGACCACCGTAGTCGCGGCGATTTCGGTGGCAACTTCACTGCCTCATCCCAAGACGTTCGTCTCGACGCGCACGGCGACTACAACCTCCACGCGCAGTGTCGCAGGCTGGACGGCTCCTACCAAAACAGCACCATCAGCCTGAACCGGTACCTCGAAAACGACAACGGCTCGTTCCACTGGTCTGGCGGCAGCAGCAACGGCGGATCCGTGTACACAGTGCAGTCGGGCGACACATTGCGTGCCATCGCCAGCCGCTTCTCCCACTGCACCTACGAGGAACTCGCCAACCACAACCACATCACCAACCCCGACATGATATACCCTGGCCAGGATCTACAAGTCCCGGGCGGTGGAAGTCGCGGCGGGGGCAACTTTGGCGCGTCGGCGAGGAACATGCGACTTGTGGACGGAGGACAACGGCTCGAGGGCGAGTTGGAGAGGAATGGACAGTGGCACACGGCGAGTGTCAATCTTGACGAGCGGATTGGTAACCGTGAGGGTTGCTTGGAGTTTATTTGATAACGTCTAGGTACGGCAAGTGTGATTGTTCGGATTTATCTCATGTAGGAACAATCGAGATCCGGTTGGAAGCTGTTGCCTCAGTCCACACTCGTTATAGATGTAAGTCTTCGGTTTTTTCTGTTGCTCTGTTCTATATTATATGTATGCAGCATCACCACTAAGACTGGCTCAAAAAATATATCGTATGTTTTCTCGCAAACGTGGCTTCACGCGAGGCGCTCCGCTGTCGTAGCGCTTTACTGGACTATTTGGATCGATGAGCTGGGCGCGAATATCACCGGTTGTGGTTTCAGAATCACTTGTTTACATTGAATTAAATGATTCTCTGGCCTATTGGAGATGAACACCTCGCGTGTGTAGACTTGTTCGGGTTCTTTTGGGTCGGCGATTCCTTTTGTCCGGCTGGAAATGTACATCTACCAATTAGGTGCCTTTCTCGGTTATTACTTCATAGGTTTGAATACATACATGTGCCTGGTGTATGTCTACTTTTTCGATCATATCGTCGACTGATTGCGTGATATAAAGTTGAGTCTGCATTTGTGATTCAGATACCCAGACCTAGGATGATGAGCTGTGGGGACGGGACGGCACAGCCACGTCTTTTTTTTTGGAGATACATGTTATCAGGAAGATAGGGGGATTGCGGTTGTGGTGTTGAAGATTAAGAACCCGACCGAGGACCGAGCTGCACACATCTTTGGAGAGAAAGTTCGAGGCTTGTAATGGTGAATTGAATCGCACGCTTAAGTCGACCGAGAATGTACGTGGGAAGGCTACCAAAGACAATACGGTGCGATCCGCAATTGGTGGATTCTGAGTTGGGATGTAGGTATCGTATCTAAGTCTTTGTCGAAAAGTGACCTTGACCCCTATCATCTTATAGAATTTATTACTACACCATAGCACCCTAACAAAAGACTTCTTCCGTTAGTCCGACTAACTAAGCACGTGCTAAGGTATTGCAAAAACAGCACCGCCACACTTTATGCTCTACCGAAGGATTTCGTTGTCGTCACCAGTGTCGTTTCTCAAACATGCTACCCGCTCATCAATACACTCGACTTCTACGCTAGCACTTCACATCACCCGCAACAAGATGGCAAGCTTTTAACAGCGATAGACATGATGACCATGATGACTAAGCGGCATACTCTACATGCAGTGCCCCGCTGTGGCTGTATCTGGTTATCCTTGCCATTCGTGTCATCCTTGAGCTGACCATTTCATGTCCATGGGTCCCTAGCCTCAACAATCTCCCTTCATTGCTGTTGCCTAACAGTCTGTCTAGGCAGCTACCGCATCTGCTTATAAGCTTACTTCATCTTCTTTTTTCCCCTCCCGCTTCTCTACGTGAACCGTTCGTTCTTCGTTACAATGTCACTCTGCGATATTTGCAAAAGCATTCCGTGGGAGACTCTTCCAATTATTCCTCCATTCATCTCACGTATGGTAAGCGAGAATCCATATATCCAAGCCCTCTACCCATGGCCCCAAGAAAAACGCGGGTTCCCGCATTGTCAATCACTTTCTTCATTGCGCAAATCCGCATCTTCTTGTAATCTTTGCAGCCTCATTCTCGCATCAGCAGAGAATGTGGAGAAGGAACTAATAGAACTGAAACCTAAATGGGATGCAAGGAAAGCGGTTGGGTACGACTGGCCGACGTGGGAAATGTGGTTAGTGAAGAGGGAAGACGGTGATGGGGCGTGGGTAATGAGCTTTGTGGATGAGGAAAAGGCTAAAATGCTCGGATATGGAAAGAAGGGTTTGAGGGAAGCATGGATCGTGGCGGCGCTCGGGATATGCGCGGAAGACGAGGATGATCTTGCTACAGTCATTCCTGGGAGACCTATTGAACCGAGTGGCAGAACCTCGACCGCAATTGAAAGAGCACGAAGATGGCTGGGAGACTGTGATGGGCATCCAACTTGTGGTCCCGACAAAACATATCTTCCTTCTCGCGTTATCGACGTCGGTATGCCTGGGAGTCCAATGGTTCATTTATGGGACCCTGTCCCCGCGGGTACAACGGGAAAGTATGTTTCTTTGAGCTATTGCTGGGGCAGGTCACGGCAGTTTACTACGACCCGGGCAACAATCGAGGAACGAAAACGTGGCATCATAATTGCGGACATTCCAACGACATACCAGGATATCATCTTCCTAACTCGGGCCCTGAACATTCGCTACCTGTGGATCGATTCACTGTGTATCTGCCAGGATGAACATCTAGATTGGGAGCGCGAATCAGCAAAGATGCTACAGACCTATTCAAACGCATATCTAACGGTCGCCGCTTCTCGAGCCAAAGATAGCGCTCAAGGATTCCTTGGCCCTAGGCAACATACTTTTGTAGAGCTGGAATATACTCGAGGGGATATCAAAGGAAAGGCATCAGTTTCCTCTCTGTCACTACGCGAAGAGTCGTACAAGACCGACTACATCTATCTCCCAGAAGAACCCCTTTCGCAACGCGCATGGAGTCTCCAAGAACGCGTACTGTCACACCGCGTTCTGATCTATGCAACGAATCAAATGTTTTTCGAATGCAACGAAGGATTCCGAAGCGAGGACGGCCTTGCATTTCCAAGGCGCCACACGTGCGTACATAAGAGTTTCGGCATCGAAAAACTAGACAAAGAAGCCAAGCCTCCCGTTCCCGGATCCAAACCGACCAAAACCGTTATGATTCAGGGATGGTACGATCTACTCCATCAATACGGACCAAGGAAATTGTCGCATGCCACAGACAAACTACCCGCTCTCTCCGGACTCGCGAGCCTGTACGCCGAGCGTATTGGCAGTGACTACCTCGCTGGATTATGGCGCGATCACCTGATCGAAGGTCTAGTATGGCGGAGCCCCAGTTTCAGACGTGTCGACACATACCGCGCACCGTCCTGGTCCTGGGCCTCGGGTGATGGCTACCCAGCCATCGGCTTGCGCTATGGATACTCGGAGCTTGCGGAGGTGGTAGATGCATCCGTGACCCTCAAAGGAGAGAACCCGTTTGGAGAGGTTAGTGCCGGTTGGATTAAACTCCGTGCCCCTATGGAACAACTGTTTCTCCCGACGGAGGGTTGGAATCCCGATGTGCTGGGGAAATATGTACTTGTCTCGGCTCGCACGGGAAATGGGGTTCGGGACGGAATGCAGTTGTGTTTTGATCTTGCGTTCACGGGGAGTGATGCGTCGGAGGTGGTGAGGGGGTTTGTGGGGGGTTTGGAGGGTGTGGATGTTTTTGCCCTGGTTTTGTTGAAACGTGCTTTGGAGCCGGAAGATGTGGAGGAATTGGATTGGCCTTATTGTTGTCTTATCGTTAAAAGGGTTCAGGAAATGGGTGTGTATGAGAGGCTTGGGTTTGCAATTTGTGGTCGTGAAGAGCTGGGTTGGGATGATGAGTCAGAGGGTACTGAGGGAATGTGTGAGGTTACTCTTGTGTAAGGAAGATTCAATCGGTAAATGGGTATGATGTTTGGTAATGGTATGTTGAACTATAATCTCGTATATGGTACAGAAAAGGCGAGGTCTAAAGGTTTGATACAGCAGTGAGCACGATAGGCGAAGATAACTGAGATTTAAACTCTGCTTCTCTGAGAACATATAACAAGGATACATGGCAGCAGAGTGACAAGAGTGACATAACACATGGGCAAAATTAGAGCTCAAAACAAAAAAACAAAGAAGGTCGAAATTACGATTTCCCCCATACTCACAACTTCGTACATCTTTCAGCTCTACCCTCTCTTCTGATGGACCATTAATTTTGCCTAATCCTTCTTGAGATTTTCAATAGCTTCGGTGGCCAAGCTGGCGTATAGCTGGTGACGCTTCCCAATAATTCGGATAGCCTTCCCTGTGCTTGGAATAATGCAGTCTCAGCCAGACTCTTTGGATCTACCGTGCTTTTCAGCTGTGTCGCTTCCCCAAGCCACTGTCTATCACTCAATAAATAAGACAGCCTCACTCGCTTGCATTCTACCCCTCCATTCGTTACTGTTTCTTCTTCAACAGTCACATATTATTATGCCAGTCTCACTAGCTATTACAGTACATTATAAGTGCGTAATAAACTATAAAGCTCTTTTCTATATGCACTTACTTCGCACGTTTAAAACCGAAAAGCGCAAAGTGCACGCGTAAGGCTCACCGCAAACCCCGGCAAGAAACGTAATATGTGTTTCAGGCAACATGGCGGCCCCCATCCGAATACGGATAAAGCTTCTTCGCCGTGGTGAGATTTTTGCGATACGCCCTTGGCAAACCTACTTGTAAAAGGATGCTCGCTCGGTCAATGCCGCCAACCTCTATATGCCGCGCTAACCATCAACATCCATCCCTTAGACGAGTGCTCACCGAATACGCCTGTTACCCCATGGAGCCGAGCCTTCGGATATGGAGAACAATTTGCATGCATTCCGCGTGCGTTTAAGCTCAGGGATAACGCCGACGGTGAGCATCGATGATACGCATACGCAGCAATATCATACGAGACGGGCACATACAAAATCGAGACAGAGCTGTGAATACTGCAAAGAGCGCCGTAGGAAGGTACGTCTGATTAACCTCGAGGAACGGTGTTGCCTCATTGGACTTGGTCTGTAGGTCCGATAGAGTGGTAACTAATAAGCTGCAGTGCGACGAGCAGAAGCCTACATGCTCACTCTGCGAAAAGGCGAAGAAGGAATGTTTATACGCTCGAAATACCGTTGTTAGGCCATCTTTCGAATTTAAACCTGCTACCCAGGTTGTTCTGCGGGGTCCCCTCTCCCGAAAGAATATGCCATTGCTCTCGTCCAGCCTCTGGCCCGGCCCGCGCTCCCCAGCCTTCCTTGCCGCAAGCTCATCAACCTCATCAATCTCTCAAACGAAATATGATCTCGAGCTCCTGGATCACTTCTTCAATTCCACAGGCTCCTACTTCAACGCAACCGGTATGCCAGGCCTCGACTCTCCGATTACCTTGGGTCTAGCGAAACAGTATCCATATATCATGCACGGTATGATAGCCCTTGCAGCCTGTCACCTGCAACAAATGGGTATTGACGGGCGAAGGTATCGGATCTCGTAAGCTTTGCATTTCCAGATTGCGAGCCGGGGATTACGTGATGCTGTAGCAAAGGCAACGAACGTGAAGCAGGCTGATTCCCTCATTGCAACCGCTATGCTTCTCAACTGCTTCAGTTTCTGTGCTCCGGATTATCGCGAACCGGATCCTTTTTCGATTGAAAAGCGGGAAAATTGGACATGGTTGAGAATCCAAATCGGATTCGCGCATCTGCTCATGTGCATACATCAGTTCTGAGGTGAGAGTATGTGGGGTCCTTATTTGCTGACTCCACTACGCTGGCACATCGACGAACCCCCCACCAACGATATAGACAAACAGCTCGCTACCTTTTGTGGTATAGATCATACCTGTACCATTGAAAACAACCCGTACTTCGAGTTCTGGGAGCGTCTGAGTTTGCTTATCGTGCGCAAACCAAATGAATCATTCCTACGCATGTACGTGGCTGTCATCGGGTCGATGAGTCTGCACCTTGTCTCTTTGTTCGAGAAGCAAGATGTGAAAGCTTTGATGCTATATGTACATTGGGCGAGATTAATGTGTGAGATAGAGACTTGGTGGTCAGCGAGAAGGATGAAGAGTACGTGTTGGGCGGCGTGTCATATGCTGAGCAGTAAGGTGAAAATGACCGATCTACGCCTTTTAATGTTACCAGCTGAGGCTTGTGGGGTTTACTTCGGTTTGAGTATGGAACATATTAGCGATGTTTAGGCAGCACTATTGGCTGACCATAAGACAATTACAGGGCAGTGTTGTGCGCGAGTGCGCACTGAGCCAAGTATTTGCCTCATTACGACATCATCCAGAATTCGAGGACTTCTCTCTTCAACTTCTTCCCGCTCACTATGCAAACTTTCCGAAAGCTATATACTTGCATTCTATAACAGCGCTACCCCGTAACTCGCTTGGCAATCCATATCGACACTCCCGTTTCGGCTTCATGACATCCTCGTCAAACCAGACTCTTATCGATCACTCTTACTCATTTTTTACCTCCATTGGACGTCCGCAGCCTCCTCTCTGAACATCGTTAGGTTCATCTTGCACAAAGCACAACCCGATCGTTGTACAACAACCATTGTCCACGCACGATTACCATCACGCCGAGTCAACTTGGATCAAGAAAATTTATACTCGATTACATCTATCGCGATATTTTTTGTGGATATCGACCATGTCGTTTCACAATACCGAACAAAGTGTGAGCACTTCGAAACCACAGCTCAGGATGAGAACATTATATCTGGCTGTTCTCTTTTGCCTCAGACCTAGTCTACCAGAACAAAACAACAACAAATACCACCACCTTTTAGCAAAACAAGCGCTGTACAGTCTATTCTTCAACAAATATATACGTACAAGAATGTCCCATAATATCACCAACATAGACGCATCGGCTTCAGGTTTTTATCCAACGATGACAAGAGAGCAACTGGAAGCCAGAATCCGCTCTCGTCCGCATGTTCAAACAAAGAGTCCGGAGCAGTTGACTTACTCTCCGGAGTTTCCGAATCTCAACACTGTCATGCAAAACGATGTCGATGGGGCCTGGTTGTGCTATGGCTGTGGTCACGAGAACCCTCTTGTGCATCGCGAAGGCGAGCATCCATTCGGTTACCTTGACTGCGGTCGATGCGGCTCGATCTTTTCTGGAAAAGACGAACCTACCCAGGTCTTAGGGCATCACGTACTGGAGGGAGCTGAGTTAACGCCGGTTCCGTCCTTTGCCAGTGACAATCCCGTGCCCTACGGGATTATCTGCCCTAGGTGTGGTCTAAGCCATCGTGGGCAGCGTGTTGCGGGCCCATCATTTGACAAGGGCTTGATTGGTGTCTCTTTCAGCGGTATCCGCTGTCATTGCGGTACCCTTTCTCACACCAGCTGGTATCGTTTCTCTGTCGGGCCTTCGCACGACTGGAGGGGCGACCAGATACGTGCGTTAAGACGTGCGACGACCCGCCGCTTGGAGAGGCGAACGAGAGAACTCCGCGTCAATACTGATGCTTCACAGCCGGTAAGTCCTCGTCGTTCACGCTGGGCGTCATGAACCCACAACGCTCTTCGGCTTATCGATGTTACCCATGCTAATTCTACTTCGCAGGATTTTATGGATGCACGAGAGTAGGTTGCAGCGGTGTGTGTGTGTGTGTGTGTGTGTGTGTGTGCAATGACTAACGCGGAGTCTGGTAATTGGTAAAAGAGCTCTTTCTAGTCGTACCACAATTCCCCATATAAGTGGGTTTGAAGCGAGAAAACTTTTGAAAATAAGAACTTGTGAGAAATTCTGTTTAAATCGACCAGGAGTAACTGAGCAAAGTTGAGGCTAGAACAAGATACGTACGGCCAGCATGACCTCAAGTAAAGAGAACCCGAGCGAGCACTACAGCGGATGAGTAGCCGCGGGTAGAAGGAGTGCCTCCAGGTGAAATGTTTAGATTACCTTTCAAAGTTACCAATCGTATATTTTTTGTAATGCTGTTCCTCTTAATGCTTGTGTGAATGATATATCAGTGTCGATAAAATAACGCGTTAACGTATATGAGTTTCTTATAACAATCTTTTGAGATGATGTCACATTTACATAGGGGTTATCTCCTAACTGAAGGCGTAATGTTGATGTATTCCACATCTTACTCTTGTGTGGCTTAGCAACTGTTGCGCATAGAAAATTACTAAGAGATCTCGCTCGCTATCGACAAACTACGCGAGTAAGGGCCTGTTCGGTACTCCAGAAATCAGACCTCCAGAAGACCTCCATATCATTGAAAAAATGAAACTATAGTACGTTTTAACTAGGTCAGTGCATTGCGCTAGTGTAGGGCTGGTTTTTGACTTCGTGTTCGGTACACCTCCATATCACCTCCATATCACCTCTATATATAATAGATTAGTCATCTAAAATAGGTTAAGATAATCACGTGCTACACTTCTGGTGCTGAAAAGGAGCCCTCGACCTCCTGTTGACTTCTAGAGGCTCCAGAAGGCCTAAATAGGTATAAACGTGGAGATATCAGCACTAGTAAGGATGGTAAAACACGACGCGCGGCTACTACTTCTAGCACCTCTAGAAGTACTACTTCTAGCGCCAAACTACCGAACACGGCACTATATTTGACGCCATAAGTCGTACTTCTGGTGTTGGCGCACTTCTGGAGCTACTTCTAGTGGTGTACCGAACAGGCCCTAAGAAACCTTGCGTGCATACTTGGGGTATCAGTTTCTAAAGCTAGCAGGGGCAGTACCGCAAGTAGGACAGTATCCCGACAGAACACGGGTCGTATTGTAGCTGGTATGTACCGCACGGATCAGATATTAATCATCTCAGTTGATACTCTTACACTTTCTTTTAGGGGCCCTATTTGTGTAAAGATATCTGCCAACCAGATTCTACACGCTAAGCATGGATCTGATTCGTGAGCCCGGTAAAGATGCAAGTCTTCCTAGCCACAATAAGACATGCTATTTGTAGTTGGTAAACTTCTCTATGCATAGACTAGCCTACATATACTCTCTCATTCCTTCTATGCCCAATATTCCTAGCTATCGTTCACAGGCTACCTCTTTCTTTCTGGGAGAAGTTGCAACGAATGAGTGAAGTGGGTGGAGTGTCTTTCTGATCACTTAGAAATCTATTGGCCTTGAGATAAGATATCAATGGTGATTAGATTGTTAAGTAAAACCTTCGAACGTGTCCTCAGACACGTTTCACGCCAAGAACCTAGCATTGTATACTCATAATACAAATTGACCATTGTCTTTGTTACGTCCGCACACAGTAAAGAGCTTTCTAATACTATACAAGGGAGAACTCTTTCATTTCGATACCTCTTTTTTTCAGATACTTCTTGCGCCCCATATCACTTCGCAATGTCATGGTTCTCATCTGTCTCCCCGTTCGCGGACAAGTTTGCTTCCGACGCAAACGCACCACCTTCTCTCTCACCGGAAGACCGTAGTAACGCTGTATATAGACAGCCCACTCGTGTTAACCGAGCAGTTAACCATAAAGGCCAAGGGTTAGCATCATATGCGGCCGAAGGGGCTTGGGTTTGCTGCAGCCGGTCCTGTGGATACAGGAACAAAATGATTATCTATCAAGGTAATCATCCACTCAAGTACCTCACTTGCAAATCATGTGGACATCTGATATGCTCGGACTGTACATACTTTGGTATCATTCAGGCCCGCTTGCAGGTCGTCACAGTTCATGAGGGCACCTTTGAAGTGCCCGAGTACCATGGCAAGGCGCCTTATATCGGAGTATGTTCACGATGCGGGTTGACCCATAAGGCGCATTCCATCTCTCGCTTCCATAAACACGCCATTAAGTTCACAAACAATGAGTGTGCTTCATGCGGCGAGAAGGCCGATCGTACTTGGATAATCTACCAGATTAGGGAGCTTCAGGATATCCGCATTTATCGCCCAATAATCCATCTAGGCGACAGCAGGACTCCAACTTCAAAGCGTGGAGATCCACAGGAGTACAAACAGTGTGATGATGAAGCCCCTAGCCAGCAACGTCCGACGACAGTGGGGACGACCCCTGTCGAAGCAATGCGAAATAAGCCTAGTGACTTCGGTGTTATGTGTAAGTGTAAAGCAAGATTTTGCGGATGCACGCAGGTTGAGTACACACAAGACGGATATCGTAAATTCATACATGGACTAATGCAGTTTGCTACTTATCTGGGTTGAATCTGTCAGAATCTTGACAATGGCTTTCAAGACATGATTATTATCTAAAGTTACGACTGCGAGATTGATGACCATCCTTTGCCACTTCAACGTGGCTAGGATCTAATAAAAGAGAATGCAATATGCACAATCAATCTCCTTGGCCTCCTCCGGGAAGCTCGGCCATCCCTAACATTTCTATTAGCGACTTTAGAACTTAACAATATTACGTACAATACTTACATCCATCAACATCCTCGTTTACAGTATCCGGAACTTGGCACAGGTTCTTCACTTTAGGTGCTTGCTCAGTGAGTTGCGTACAGTTCCTCAGGTAGCAATGATTGTCCATAGCGACTTGAAGAGAGTCGTCTTTCCAACCAAATAGATAATCACCATGTTGACCGTAACCAGTACTTGTACAAGTCAGCTCATTTCCCCATCATGTAACTGGAGTGCCTTACTTATCGCCAGTTGATAGCACAAGCGGTTGACTACCATCCTGCGGCCAGTCCTCCTTATTGTTGAAGTCAGAAGTGTCCCACATGACTTCGAACATCACCTGTGGAACTTTGACTGGGTGAGTTGCCGGACATGTACCATTTACGACCGGAAACGCGACAGGACCTCCAATCGGATGCACCATATGGTCTCGATGACTCGGGCTATCGAGATTCTTGCCATCCCAACACTGCGGGAAGATGATGTTTGAACGAATACCTCCAGGGCATGCTTGCTTCGGAAGGTGATCCGTATCCCACTTCGGATCCATACACGGAGGATATGGGCTTCCGCCCCAGTTTGTCTCTGGGTAGCATCGGTAGCACTGCTGCATGTTCTTGCCTAGATTTTCAGAGGTTCGTCTCATTGGGTCGCCCATGAGCATACGGAAGCCCTAGAATAGCGGTCAGTAAAATTGGTTAGGTTGCAAAGGGCACCATCAAGGTGTTTGTACCGGTTTGAAGGCAGTGGTAGCATTTGGAGCAGGAGAAGTATAATACACCGTTATACCCCCGGCATCGCCGTCATTGAATTGGTTTGCGGTTTGGGGTATTCGTTTGTATGTACCATTACGGGCCCTGAAGTAAAGATTTGCGGTCCAGTAGTTTGACATATCCTCGATGAACTGAAAACGGGTTGAATGAGCATTTGACCGTATCTAAAAGGTTGTTCTTACTTACATGGCATGTTGTGCATGAGGCAAGTTTGGAAATGTCGGTGTACGGCAGGGAATTATTGAAAGCATTCTATATTCCAAGTCAGCTCCTGAACTGAAAGCGAATATATCAACGGAAGACGTACAGAGCCAACAATTTGATGCATGTGAGTAGAAGGGCTCATGCCAGGGTTCACAAGCCTGAAGTCTTAAGCGCCAGCTCACTTACACTTTGAACCGATTCAATCAAGTCACACGTACGGATCTAATCTCTCAATAACGACCTATGATGTCAGATCAAACAACACTCTAGTTCATAATGAAAATATACCTGTGAACAACCAAATCGTAGCATCGCCCCTGGGCCTCTTATGCCTCCCCCTCCCAACATTGGCTTATCCAAGTCCACTCCAGTCTGTGAGATAGCATGACCAGCAAATGCTGGAAATATAAGCAGCCTTCGGGAAAGCATAACTAGTGTCGAGGATGTCGCCCAAAAACATAGACGTCCTTGATGAGGGTGAAATGAGGGAAGAAGCGTGACCACGACGAAGTGGCTTTACATATGGAAATATCTATGAGTTGGGTATCGCGCGGGATTAATTAACCATGTGGCCTCCCTTCTCCACTTGAGCAATCATGTCGTGCCCCACATAGAGATACCCTAATATCATAGATAGCCAAGGTAATATGCTAAGTAGTGGTTGGGATACGAACACGGTAGATCTGACCAATAGAAAGGCGACCCTATGGATCGACAAATGGAGTCTGTAAACCATATCGTGAAGGTAGACTCTTTGTTCGAAAATCCGGTTGAAATCTGTCGTTATGGCTATGCTGTCAAGGCTTACATGATGTATTGGGTAGAAGGGGACAGCTTTCTGGTTTTGTCTGAATAAACTCCAATAATTGCATGTTACTTGCAAAACTTCCACGCTGAAGTACTGCATTGTGATATGCGCTTTCCATATTCATGGTTTTTGATAGTATCAGCCAACATAGCTAGGGCTAATATGAGGGAGAAAATTCGATTGGAGGAGCTATGCCATGCGTGTTGCTCACTCTCTCTCCTGAATGTCAGGATCCAGTCACACACCTCTGGCCCTAATGTTTAGATTTCATAGCTCGTCGGTAATCCAAGTCAACAATCTCATTGCGGGATGTGATCTTGTTACTCCAGATTTCAATTGCAATGCATACCCTAAGAGATAATCGATATAAGTTCTGGGAACAAAAGGCTCAGTCCTACTACTGGCGGAACGTGTTGAGACGTGGCAAAAAGAAAATCAGCTTTCGAATATTAATGCTACACGGCTCATAATTCTATATACAAAGCTGTTCTTTGATCTGTTCTTTGATATACATCACTGGCACCCGTAAGCTGAACGACAGGACAGGAAAGGATGCAGAAGGAACAGAAAAGATCAATAATCAAAATTATTAGAGTCAATTTAGCAATCTAAGAAGCTATTAAAAGAAGGGAAAGGTCGATCAATCGATCCTCGCCCACATTATCCCTAGTACCAGGTAACTAACCTACAACATTCCCCACAACTACGCCTTCCTCCGAGTCACATCATATTATTATTCTGCGCTTCACTAGTTCCACAGCTTAATTGTTTGCATAAGATTAGTTATTGTACGTGAAGAATAAAAGGTTCCAGACCATCATTATTGTTATACACCGACTTGTCCATACGATCCTTCCGCTGATAAAGAAGCACAACGCTATGACGCGAAAATCTACACCCAATCGCGATCCCGAATATTTCCACAGATTTATCCACCTGATTCCTTCGGCCCCTTCACTTATCGTCTTTAGCTTTCTTACCTAAACTTTGCACGTGGTAGAACACGCCCTGCCAATTCAGTCCACTTTCAAGCATGTCCTGCCACTCTTGCGTCATGCCCACATCCACCAGTTCTGTCCACGGCAGCTCATCTGACGAATACTCGTGCAAAAACATGACTGGAGATGATACTTTGTCGTTCGCCTGGGTCTCGCCGACTTGCCGGTAGAGTCGCGCTCGTACAAAATTCGGGCATTCCCTTACTGACCCCACTATAACGTCCCGATGAAAGTTGTGGAATTGTGTTGACGCTTCAGGCGCTTCGGCTGTCAGGACGGCAACCAGGTCGTTGAATTCCGGCTGCACTGTATCATGTCAATCTTCTCGAGTTTCTCATCACGTTGAACTTGGGTCACTCACTGTTCTCACAGCCCTCCTCCTCAATAAGTTCGATCTCCTCGTAGAAGCGCGGGGCAAATGTGGTTTCCTTGTTGTTTTGCCATTGGGCTTCCAAGTCCTTGAATTCCTTCTCTTCATAGATTTTCGCATCGGCCACATGGTATATAGTCATATACGGTATGTCGTGATTGAAGGGCGGCGCAATCACGTGTTCTTCCGCTTGCTTTATGTGGTAACTGCGTACCACGCCTGGAAGAGCAGTGATCGCATCATTGAAAGTCTCCTCACCGCCATCGGTCCGAGGTGTTGTATCCGGGTTGGACGAAGACCAAACGCAGAAGATGCCAGGAGCCATGTTGACGTTGATAACCCACAAACAAGAACAAAATAAGTAAGCAAAGATAGGTTTCTAAGACAGTTTCTGGAGACGTTCAACGAAGATGAGTTGACCCTCGCGACAATGCTGTGGGGAATGGGTGTATATGGGTTTTGTGCGTGCGGGACCGTGCGAACATGACAGGTCATTGCTCCGGGATCATGACTCGTCAGGGTTTCAAAGGCTGAGCCCAATCACGAATGCAAGAAAGGGAAAAGTGGAACATATCACTCTTTGATGCATACGAGAATACGTATATGTCAGGGTGTTGGGCATATCTACCACCGAGCTGGGTCAGGCTGGGTGCCGTACCCCGGGGGTACATGACCCATCTGTGCCGTCAGCGTTCTAGGTTGCCAGTCCAAAACTTGATGTGATAAGTGTCATTTTCCCAGGTGGTCACTGGTGCCAATCTGGTGGCTCTGCATGACAGAATACGAGTATTTGAAACGCGAAAGGATGCGGATTGGGCAGGCAAGATTCGATGTATAGGGGATATCAGTTTGTGGTGTGATGATTTTCTTAGCCCAAGTGCCATTAGTATTTTTGCCGAGAGACTTAGAGACATGAACGAAATTGTGACTGTCGAAGCTTGGAACTACACACCATCATCAACAACAGCTACAAGCCAAGATCTCAGTCTTTTACGTATCACATGTTGAGTAGCCTAGACAGTTCCACTAGCCACACTTTATTTCTTGAGACTTGATTCTATCTAATCTCCGTATACAAAGTGGGAATGGATTTGCTGATCGTTACCTTTTACTAGGTCGGTTAAACAAAAAACGCTAACCACAATCGACATTATGATCTTGCGCGTCCCAAAGTCTCTCCAAGAGCGGGTAATTCCCTACTACAATGCATTCGGAGAACAATCCAAGCTCACTGGCCAGAAGGCTAGGCAGACCTATACCAAGGCGAAGCAGCAAACTAGACCAGCACGAACCCAAATAAGAAGCATTTACAACGAACTCAAGCAGCTCGCTAAGGAAGTTCCCTCTCTGATCAAAGAACGGCTCGGAGATCTCCTCCACCAAACACCGGCCGGCCCGATTTTACCCCCACTTCACAGGACCGACCCGTCTGACCCCATAGACGGGTGGTTTAAATGCGCTGAATGTGGGGACGAGACGTCATTAATGTACCGCCGTGGACCCTATCCTTTCAATCCAATGCAATGCATGAACCAGTCTTGTGGTACATCTCGCTATGGCAACACCATTATTTCCGATAGGACCGAGTTCTCTCCAGTCGTTCGGCCGTATCCATCTATTCATAACCCTTTCGACGTTCCCTTGATCCCAGAGGCATTATTGAAGGCAAACCAGGTGCCTTATTTCATCGTGTGTCCGCGCTGCGGTCTCCCCCATCGTGCTAAAGCGACTAAAAAGTCGCGTGATAAGCTGGCCGAGGACAAGAACAGGCACGTCAGCTCTGTGGATGTCGGACATGTGAAGAGATGTAGCAATTGTAGTCTGCTTAAGGAAGATGAGATTCATGGAACGTGGGTGGGTAGGGAGAGGGTGGCTTGGTTGCTGTTTAGTATCAGATTTGATCGTGTGTATCAGATGGCTGATGCCAATTTTGATGGGTACCTCGCCCGGATTTAGCACCGAGATGATGTCTGGGTGGTGAATAAAGACAATAGTGAATGGGCACTTTTATCCAGTCTTTACATAACGCAAGGTGGACTGTCCTTCATCGTTATGTACTTTTTTTTATAGGTAACCTCTTCCACAGTACATATCCAATACTAATACGGTCTTTACGATAATCACATATAAACTAGATCACAGGACCGCATAAGGGAGAGCGGACTACCTTTTATATATGTTTGCTATCTTTTTTCGTTAACTTTGCCCTAGTACACATAGCTAGGATTTATAGGACAACATACCTTTTCAATCATGTTCGACAAAACTATCAAGATAGTGAATATGCATCACACCAAGACTGTTTAGTCTTGATCGTTTTCGAAATATCTTGCCCCAGTTTAGTCCTCAGTCTCTCCGCTACGAGATGTCAATGAGTCTAGATATGAAGTAATAGATCGTAGAGGTTTGACATCAGGGAAATATAAACGCCCCAAGACGACAATAATATGTTCAGGAAGTAAATTGTAATCTAGACCGAGCGAGCGAAAGTATATACAATGATAAAAGTTCTTCAAGCCACATAAATATTTACAATCTATCCGCCTTTCGGTAGTATCCAGTACCAAGACCCAATATCCGTCTAAAGAAGACACTGAGAGTGATAATCGCTCTACTTCTCGCACACACCACTCGCACAAGCAGTTGCTCCAATACACCTAGTCCCGATCGTCGGTAGCGTCATTGCTGTCGAAGCACTCTAAGAGCTAGATGCATACGTGGAGTCGATAGCGCCGACCTTGATGTTGCTGTACGTGACCTGAGAGTCCGCATTCTCGACCTCAATGACAGAAGGAACACCGGAAGTGACATCGCAGGTTCCGCGAGCAACACCAGGAGTTGAAGCGTCCTTGTCGGTAGGGTATGTAGAGTCGAGCCAGAGCATGTTGACAGCATGGTCGTCCCAAACGGAGAGGGCGAGAACCATTCCGCGGCCGATGGGGCCGCTCATAGTGTTCAGGCCACCGAGGGTGGCGAAGTAGTTGTTGTCGCCGAAAGCCGTCTTCTGCTCTCCGCAGAAGGCATCAGTGATGCTGTTGGCTTCGGTGACGCCGCTGACGCTGCTGACGCTGTTGTCGACTACGACGCCGTTCTGGATGTATTTGCGGCGGATCTCGGAGAGTTTGCCAGTGTCGGTACCGTCGTCGGTGATGAATTGGGTGACGACGGTGAACTTGCTCTTGGTGTCGACCTTTCCACCGGGACCGTAGAAGGTCTTGTCGCCCATGCGGTAACTGTTGAAATCGCAACCGTCCTTGTCGCAGATACCGCTGTATCGGTCATCGCCGTCGCCACCTGGGGGTATTAGTGACATATGATGGGATGGGAATGAAAGGAAACTTACACTCAGTTCCTGTGCAGCGGACTTGTCCATCCTGGGAGCAGACGTGAGGGGTATAGGCTGAAGAGATAGCGTTTGCCTCCCAAATGTCCATTTCGTGACAGCAGGATCCGTACTTGCCAGCTCCGGCGTTGGAATCGTTGTCCGAAGGTTCCCAGCCTTCGCTGTTGGCCTAAAGAGAGGTTAGTATTCACATGTGTGGTAGGGTTAAGAGAAAGCTGCTCTAAATGGGATGAATGCTTACCTCTCCGTTGATGAACTTGATATCATGGGGGCATTGAGTGTCACAGTAGCCCGTACCGTATTTGGCTCCAGCCTTGTTGGTGGAGTACTTCGCCAAACCACCATCCTCCTCCATCTCGACCAAGTACAGAGCGCCGTTTAGACCACATGGCAGCTGCGAGGTGTCCACATCAAAGGTGAACTCCTTGTTGAGAAGTTTGAACATGTAGTACTTGGTGTCTGAGGCCATCAAGTACAACCTGGAACCAATGTTCTTGCTGTACTGGCCATCGGTCACGAACTTGAGCGTACTATCCAGCGCGAAGATGCAAAGTCAGTAGGCCATATTTATATTCGGTACATCGAAACTTACAGGGCTCCACTGGAGGCAGTTACACCATAAGTGCTGCTATAATCGGCACCGTCCAAAGCACATTGGGATGCACAACTGGCGCCATCGGGACAGTAAGCTAAAAGTTGTACACAGTCAGCCTTTGTCTTAGATGTACTTCTAATAGTAGTATTACTTACTCGTATTCCACTCGTTACCATTGTAGCAGTTATCATAGCCGGAGGTTGTATGGAGCCATCTCCAATTCGCGTCGAGAGTGACCGAGGTAGAGACAGTGGTGCAGCCGGATGCCGTGCATGACTGAATAGGGAGTGACGGATGCGTCTCAGTAGTTAAAGTACCAACCTGCTGAGCTGAAGCACCTGCGGCAAGAAGCGAAGAGACGACACTGATCTTGGAGAACATGATGGGCAAAGATGGAATGAAGGTGATGCTGTGACAGAACAGATACTTTGAGACGTACTTCTAGCATCTTATATGGCTCCTTACCATGATACTAAACCAAAGCTTAGACTTGAAGATCATACCTTTTCTTGAAAGCAATTCCTTCCATTTCCGAGGCTTAGATTGTTCAATATACTTCGGGCCTGTTAGGCCGTCGAGCAGCCTGTAACTTGGCGTGTGTACTTGGCCTTGTAGCTATGTGACTTAGTAGTCGCAAGGCTGCAGCCTCGCCCAGGCAATCTATCCTACCATTAGAGTGGGTCTTGCCGTGGCTTTTGAAACCGATAGATGAAAAGAGGCGAGGTTCGGGACGGGACCCCGTGGGACTTGGGGCTTTCTAGAAGACTAGTAGAAGCTCACATGTTGTACAAGCGTCATACAACGGGGAAAATCGATATGTGCTTCCAGAAACTTGCTAGTTTGAGGATAGTGCGGGCGCGTGTGCTTGGTGTGATGGCTGTAAATTAACCAGCGGGTATTTGACTGGCGGAACATCTTGCATGGTATAGGCGAGTAGGAGACCGCCAGGTCTCGTGAGTATGGTATGCGCCCATATCAGAGGCTTGGTATATGGAAATGAAGAGGGATATAGCTTTGCATGAAGGAAACCGGGTTTCTGGTGCATGGCAAAGTGTGATTTCCAGCCTCCTGAAATGCATCCGAACAGTTTTCCAATAATCATAATAAGAGCGGAAGATTTTTCCAGTCCTCTAAAGAACAGATACAGTGGGATCGCTAAAGCAAAAGCTCGGAAAAGAAGATATTTGATTTTTCTTCGAGCAAAGCGTCGATGCTGAAGCAGTCAGCTGGGAGTCAAGACGAATCAGCAAAAGGGACGACGCGTAGAGCGTCAACGGGTGTATCACATATAACCAGGTCGTCGCGTTGCAGCAATATGTGTGACCGGGACTTGGGGTGTGAACACTATGGAGATATTGAGCCGTGGGGAGATGTGGGGGGATCTGGACTTGGAAGTTGCACCGCCACGACGCCACAGAAGACCCTCGTCTTTTACGACAACACCACTTCGGGTCTCACTCTCCTTTCTACATCTCCAACAAGTAATCACAAAATATCCTGCCACCATTTCAAGCCGGTCCAAATGACCGTTACGAGTAAAGGTCACGACCCTGGTATATAGTTAAGGGTCAACTTCCTATGTGAAGGATTGAGGTCAGATCAAGATAGGACACCTCGCCGACCTCGAAACATCTCCATTCAGAAGCTTCACGGTGCAAAGAAACTCCTTCTTCAAAATCTAAGGGTGTAGAACATGTATTATAAGAAAGAGGTCAAACAAATATTAGTTAGATGGCGCCTCGTATCCACCGCGTGCGGCAAGCCGTTGCTACTCGAAAGCCAATAATACCGTGCATGTGCTGATGCATGAATACGAGGTCGATGCAACGGCGATGACGAACTTCACTGCCTTCCTTCATGATGACTGCCATAACACCGTCTCTCGCTCTAAGCGTTCATCGGATGTTTTCTCTGGTTTTTTACCCTCGTTTGCTTCATTTGCTCGTCATCTAGGACTATTGCAGAGACAAGATGAGGATCCAAAGCTTCGCGGTATGCGTCATGACTGCGATGGTGGCGCGAGCAGCCCCACAAAGTACCACACCGACGTCGTTATAGGGAAAAGAAACAGAGGCTAATATGTGCAGGAACGGTTGTGCCTCTATTCCCATTTCCAATCCCAAACGACGGCAACAACTTCCGCAACAACGACCACTCCTCCCAAACTCTCCGGCGATGCAGAGTGCGCCGCCTCGTGTGTAGTGCGATATCCCGAGCTCCAAGCCGTATCATAGGTTCGCTCCGGCCAAATCACTTACGATGGAACAGTGACCATTGACACTGTGTTGCAAACCCGCAGCTAGGAGCAAAAAGATCAATCTTAATGCTGCTGCGGCATTTGTAGTATATATACCCCTCTGCGACACACTGTCAGTTACATCACGGTAATAAATGGCAACACCACGATCGAAATACGTATCCAGACTAGATATATAGATTCTGTCGTATCGCAATACAGATTATGGGAACCTACCTTCTCCGATGAATCAGGGACACCATATATCTCATTACGGCTTACGACGTCTAAGGACCAGATTTCGTTCACGCATCTCACATATCCGACTCCGTATCTCAGTTACCCGTCCGATTACCACTGGGAAGGCGAGCTCCCAACGATTGCGCCCAAGTTCCCAACGTCGGTATGTTCGACAGCGACGGAACTCGCGAACGCTGGACTATCCAAATATTCCGAATACCACCAGCCCAAACCCGCAACACTGGACAGATCCGATCCTTTGGGCGCAAAATACACGCCGCTATGGGTCGCTGCGCAAGAAGTGGCAGACAAGGCATGGTTCGACGCAGCGTTCCCGTCTGAATCTGCGTTTACATATTGCGGGAGCGTGCAGGGCAAGCCGGCCGGTACGAATTTCCACGCGCCCAAGTTCGTCGTAGAAACGACATCGTTCTTAGCATCAGTGACGTCTGCCGCGGGGCATGTGCAGACTTCCATGACGGGGTTCGAGGACAGCGGAACAGTGTTTCCCTCGTCATCGACGACATCGAGACCAGTACGCCTACGGGATGGGCGACGGGGATGGTGGATACGTGGTTCGGTGGGCCTGTGAGTACTGCGGGGGTTGGGGGAGCGAGGGAGATGGATGGTGTTGAAGGGGGTGCTAGGAGAGGTAGGGGGATGGTGGTTGTGGGGTGGGGGGTTGAGTGGTGATTTGGGGTTCGGATGGGATGGGATGGGATGGATAAGGACAGAAAAAGATGTTCTTGATGATTGAAAAGTAATTCAGGGACGGGGCATTAGATTTTTATTTGCGATACCCCTATGGTTAATGTAATGTACAACGAGTCGGATACGATGGCAACGACATATCATCTCTAGAACCCAGTATCTTGTTTGTTTCTGGTCTTCACTCACTTGATCAATGCACAAGAGTCAACAGAATAAGTTTGATAGTTGTGTAAATCTACCAGGTCGAATGAAATCGTCCATCGCATCCCACAAATGGTATTTTTCCATTCCTGTTCGCGCACCCATTTGCGCCAAAACGCCTTCAAATGCATTCATTCCCCATCCAACTCTAGAACCTCTCCTTCATCCTTCCCGCCACGGTCCTAAGGTTGCCATACACCTTGCCTGGCTGGGCGCCCAGGATCAAGCTCACAATGGCTTCGCGAGCGATGTGGATGTTCTTGAAGCCGCCGAGGATGTGGATTTTTGAATCGGCAAGCACGACGCGGGTGCGGCTGGCGTTTTCGATGGCGAACTTGGTCTTGCCGTCCTTTCCAGCAATACGGCCAATGGCGCGGCCGAGATGCTCGCCCTGCAGCGTCTTCACGTCCTTGATCTCAAAGGTCTCGATGTAGAGATCGTCCAGTCTCAGCAGCGCAATCGCATCGTCGACATCAAAGCCCAGACAAAATGCCCTCACGAAATCCTCGCCCTTTTGCAGCGCGCCCGTGTCCGTCGTGCTCCTGCCGGTCCGCAGTTCCACGCTCTGCTTGCTGGTGTTGTAGCGCACCTGCAGCTTCAGGTGCTCTACGAGTGGGGGATAGATTTTCGGCCAGGTAGCCTTGAGCGGCGAGATGCGGTGTGGGGGAACGGGCACTTTGCGCTGCTCATGCTTGAAGGCGAGGGGAATGTCTTTGGAGGGAAGAAATCTGGGGCGCCCGGATTCGTCGACCGTGGGAGCTTCAGCGGTGGGTTCTGAGGTGGAGGGCTCGAGGGTCGTGGAGGTGAGGGTGCTCATGTCGAGGAGGGGTGCGGGGGCAGACTCGTCTTCGGCCAGGAGCGGAACTGAGGCTCCTTCGGTCATGACCTCGTCCATGCCTTCTGCGAGGGCATCGGGGGCGCGCTGGAGGGCTGTGGGAGCGGGCATCGCGGCAGTGTGCGAGGCTGATGGTGGCGGCGTCTAGAGTGCGCACGGGAATTTTCGTATATCGGTTCTTTATATCCGATTCGGCTGATAAAGCACTTCCTTCTCTTCCCAATTCCTTAATCGCGTGATCGCGTGGAGTTGTCTACGGCGTCACGGCGTGAAGGCTCAGAAAAGCGAGCGTGGGGCGGTGGTTATCGATAAGATAATTTTTGGCCCGAGGCTTGGCGTGGCTGGTCCTGCGAATTCACTCTTCACGTCATTCTGATCCGCCTAGCCTGCCCCAACCACTGTCTACCACTACCGCACAATACCAACAACGACGTCTGCACTCGGTCCGCAGACTCCGACCATGAGGCAGACGGGAATACCATGAAGCGAAATGTAGGCATCGCCGCCAGCGCCTTCCTCAAGCGCTCAATTGGGGGTCCTGGGCACGGCGCGGGAGTGGGCTACGGTTATGCTGTCTGGGCTGCTTCACAGGGCGGGATCGGCACCATAGGGCGGTCGGTCTCTACGAATGCGCGGCCGTGGCGCCCTTCTTCGCCTTCGCCCAGTTTGAAGAGAACATCACATGTTGGGCCCATCTCCGCACTTCTCGCCTCGAATACGAAAGAGAGCGTCACATTTGCCGTAGCTTCGGCATGTCGTAACAAGAGCTCATTCACTGATGGCGCAAAATCAGAGCCCAAACATGAGTCCCCGCCCAAAACCTCGGAAAGCCCCCAGGAAACCCCCAAAACGGACGCCGAACCGGTGAGTTCGAGCAAGCACTTCCTCGACCATCTCCCCAAGGCGCTTCCGCACCTATACCGTCCGAGCAAGGCGGAGCTATTGGCTGCTGCATCGGGCTTCTGGTCGCGCATCAGAGTGCATTTCAAATGGCTCACCATACGGAGCACACGCCCGTTCAATGCGGATGAGATATACGCCATCTTCTCGTGGGTGCTGGCTGCACACTTCCTCTGGGTGGTCTTGGGAACGACCACCTTCTTCATGTTGACCGTGTTCCTCATCAACACCGTCTTTGCCCAGGAGTCTGTCGCGCAGTGGATCGGCAACTACCTGACCCAGTCATCGGGGCTCAAAGTTGTCTTCGAGTCGGCTGTGGTGCCCAAGTGGAAGGACGGCGTCATTTCTTTCAGGAATGTCTACGTCTCCCGCCGCCCGGGCCAGGAGAACGCCAAAGTCAGCAAAGGCTCGCAGACATCAGCTGCCGCGGCCGCTGCTGCAATCGCCCAGAAAGAGAGAGATCTCGCCCGTGGTGTCGCAGAGGAGGAAGACACAAACTACACGCAATTCGACATTTCCATCGCCACCGTCAACGTCACCCTATCCTTCTCCAAATGGTTCAACGGCAAAGGCATGCTCAAGGACGTGGAAATCAAGGGGATCCGGGGCGTCGTCGACCGCACTTCGGTGCACACAATTGAAGGTGTGGATCCGCGGTCGTACAAGCACGAGCACCAATCAGGAGACTTCGAGCTCGACTCCTTCAAAATGGAAGACGTGCTCGTCACCATCTACCAACCCGACAGATTCCGCCCCTTCTCCGTCAGCATCTATTCCTGCGATCTGCCCCAGTTGCGCAAGCAGTGGCTGTTCTACGACTTTCTCTCTGCGAACATGATGTCTGGATCCTTCGACAACTCGCTCTTCACAATTCATCCGCGCCAAACCCACAACTACTCCGGGGCTCAGTTAAGCGATGGCAGAGAAAGGGAAGACGGAGGCAGCTGGAAGAAGCAGAGCCGTATCCGCATCGACGGACTTAACATCGACCACTTGAACAGAGGTTACGATGGCCCGTTCTCTTGGATCTACGAGGGCGATGTCGACATCGTGGCTGACATCATGTTACCTAGCGACAAAGATGCTAGTCTCGCAAAAGTAATGTCGGACATGTACGACCGCGTCGAAGCTACGGTAACGCAGAACACGCGACACTTTTCTGACCACGCAATGCACGGCTTCGATGAACACCCCTCTCCCTCCAGCCAAACCTCTCTGCACGACCAACAAGAAGCCAATAAGAACGACAAACGATTCGTCGTCATGGATGTCCGTGTGCACCTCAATGATGTGCGCGCCGGCGTCCCGCTCTTTACAAAAGACATCTCATACGTGAACAACGCGCTGGTGCGCCCCATTGTCGCCTACATCAACGCCAAGAAAACATTTATCCCTGTGAATTGTCGCGTAGTGAAGACAGTGGGGGAGTTTGATGGTAGTTGGACGCTTTATGATAGTGGACTGATGGAGGACATGTCAAGAGAGGTATGTCAGATTCCTTTTTCCTCCCCCCCCCATCTCAACGTGTTACAACATACCATTCTCAGGATCAAGGTGGAGACAAAGATGGTGACGATGCACACACACGTGCATGCAGTATGCAACGTGATCGTTCTGACTCGAGACTAAAACCAAAACCCAAAAAAAACAGATGTACACCGCCTTTGCCCGCGACGTCCTAGACGACAACGTAGCACGTAAGCGACGCATCAAGAAAGTCGGCATCTGGACCCTGCAACTCGCTGCCCAGGCCCTTTTCCTCGGCCTCGCCGGAAACATCGCATAGTTTTCGAGTCCAGACATGTTACGACACGACGCCACATTACTCCACCCGTCCTATATTCCCATGTCCCTCTTATGATATACCCACCCTTGGCTCTTGGGTATCAAAATCACGTTTTTTTTTCCATCCGAGCCTCCCGCTTCTGATCCCACTTGCCGGAGCCGCTGTAACATGTATCATGGGGAAGAGAGGGATTTGCAATAAAAAGATACCCCCACCACCCACCTGGGATTCGGAGTTACATTGGGCGTTTTTGGTTTGGTTTGGTTTGGTTTGGTTTGGTTACGACGGCACGGCACGGCACGGGTCGGGTCGGGAAATCGTCTTGGGAGACTCTCTCTCCCCCCACTGTTCAATCGGAGATTGGGTTGGCTTGGGTTGGCTTGGGCTGGGCTGGGCTGGGCTGGGCTGGGTCATGGAGCTCGGAAGGTAAGGTAAGGTAGCTTGTAGGAGTAGGAGTAGAGAGATGTAGTAGATAGTGGGAATACGGTGTATAGAGTAACTCATCATTTCCCCATCTCGCGCAAGACACGCGAACGGATGGAAGATCGATTGATGGATGGTACATGACAATGAGGTGGAAAAAAATTCTCACAATGAATGAAGAAGGAATGAAGGAATGAATTAATTGAATCGACAGTCACAAGCTTTTTATTCTATTAAACATCCATCTATCCACGGATAAGAAAACCTCGTCATGTGCGCGCGTATTCACTGTAGACAAAAAGAGTAACGATATATCAATGCACTTTTTTCCGCCTCCCTCGCCTTCCCACGCGAACCCTACAACAGACCCCTACTACAAGCCCATCAACGCAGCAGCGCCCGGCTCACTGCACACATAGACGGTGTCGTGGGCGCTCGGAAAGCCATTGAACGGGGTAGCCGAGCACTTGGTATAAGCGCCCATATGTTCGAAATAGAGCCAATCGCCCATACCCAAGACCTCTGCAAAGAGGTGAGTATCCGGGATCTTGTCGATGCCATCGCAAGTCGGACCCCAGATGGAGTACTCTGTCATGCTCGGGGAGTCGTAGCCGGGACGATGGGTATTGTACAGGACATTGGAACCGGATTTGAGGACCTGCGGGATGGGATTCTGGTGGTCGAAAGGGATGCAGGAGAAGTTTCCGTAGACGCCGTCGTTCATGTAGAGCATATACGAGGTGGTGCCGAGGGTGGCGTCGGTCACGGTGCGGCGACCAATGATGGAGCACGCGATGGTGAAGGCGTCGCTGACGTAGTAGCGACCTGGCTCGCCGATGATGCGGATGTGCGGCGGGAAGTAGTCGTCGAGGGCCGAGGAGAGGGCGGCGGACATGTCTTCAAAAGACGCGTCGCCCGTGAAGCCGCCACCGACGTCGAGCGTGTGCATGGCGAAGCCTAGGTCTTCCGCCTGATCGAACACGAAGCGCGCGTCCCGGACGGCTTTGGTGAAGGCCGATGGGTCTGAGGCGCCCGAACCGACGTGGAAGGCAACGCCGACGACATTGAGCTCTAGTTTCTTCGCTAGCTCGAGGAGGTCGCGCGTGTCGTTCATCGAGGCGCCGAATTTGTTGCTGAGCTGGCACAGGCTGGCCGAGTCGTCGGTTAGGATGCGCAGGTAGAGTTCGGCGTCGGGGGAGAGCTGCTTGACTTTGTAGAGCTCGTCTAGGTTGTCGAAAGTCATCTGCTTGACGCCGGCGTTGGCTGCATAGCGCACGTAGGCTTTGGTCTTGCAGGGCTGCGCGTAGATGATGCGAGTGGGAGCGACGCCGAGCTTGAGGACCGACTCGATCTCGTTCATGGACGCGCAGTCGAAGCCCATGCCCAGTTCCGCCATGAGGCGCAGGACCTGCGGGTCGGGATTGCACTTGACGGCTGCCATGCGTTAGCTTTCATTCTGTTGCTGCTGCTCGTGTAGTGTAGAGCTTACCATAGTGCGGCTTGACCCTCGCCAAGTTCTTCTTCCAGCGCAGATGCTGGCGGTACACCTCGCCCAGATCGGCGACGAAAAAGGCATCGTCCTCGCCCGCATCACAGGTGTCCGAGTCGATGGCCGAAACGCGGCTCTTGAAGGCCTGGCCGATCAGCTGCCTCGACAAGGCAGCGCCATGGTTGTCGGCCCCCGTCACTTCTTTGCCCAGAGAATTGTCAACGGACTGCAAGTCCAAATCTTTGTAGTGGTAATTCTCAGTCGGATTCGAAATAGCGACTGGTGCCATTCCCTGATTCTGGACCCGAGGAGGCTTTGTCGGGATTTGAATTTTTTCTGATGAGATTGGACTCTCCACGCCTTATGGGGGCCTGAAGCTCTCGAAGCCGAGACTCGTTTGCGGGCGAGGTCTCCTCGACTCTTCCCCTTCAAGAGGAAGAACCACTAAGAGGCTCCTATGCGGCAGCTGAAGTGGCGGGGGGTCGGGCGCGGAGTTGGCGTTGGGCGGAAACAAGGCACGCTCGAGGTCGCTATTAGACGACAATGGTTGCGGGAGGGGGAAGGTTGTTGAGCGTGTGCGGAGAGAGCCGCAACGGGACAATTTGAAGGTCGAAGATGTCCAGGGCGGCGCCCGTGGTGAAGGAGAAGCCTTTGCAGCGACCAAAGGCTGTCGCGTGGAACAATTCACGCAGCGGAGAATTCACGCGGCGGTGTGGAGGCGGGCGATTTATCCGCGTGGATGTACGGTGGAAGAAGTGAAGGTGGACGTACGAAGGAGAAGGCAGGCAGAGAAGGTAGGCAGAGAAGAAGTCGAGTAGTAGTAGGTCTGCCAGGGCGCTGCCGATTTTTTCGCCTTGTGCGCTGCCCCGGCCTTTTGGGAAATGGCTCACTCAATTACCTACCACCTAGGCAGTAATTATTAATGAATTCCCCTGTACGTCACTCGCAGCCGCCAATGCAGCAACCGTTGACAACTAAACTGCGCCCCACTGTGCCATCATCGATCGTGGCGGATCACCTGCAAGCTGACTGGACCAGTTTATTCGCGCATACATCTATCATCTCGCTACCTACATACAATACGAAGACCTGTGCAGCCTCCTACACGTGGTAGACACAGCACGGCATATACTGAAAATGGAAAATATTGCACGAATCATTGCTAGTAGTCCATGTATCTACGCCGTGTAAATGCACCTTGACAAAGACCCCCCCGCCCCGGCGATATAAGCCTGTGTACATTTATCCCGTATGCGATCCGATGCAAGCCAACACCCCGATGCCCAAAATGCTCGAAATGCCCAAGAAATGCCCTCATCGCACGGTCGCAATGTCCTGCAGAAATGCCCAAAAACAGATGAAAAAGGCTGCGCGGTGCAGGCGGCTTGGTATAGGAAGGACGCTGAAAACGACGAAACAAAGAAAAGTGAAGTAACGTTAGTAGTAGTAGTAGTAGTAATAGTAGTAGTAATAGTAGTGAGCGAGGGCCTAAGCTCGCTGAAGAGACATGGGCACGTTGAACAGCTCGACGCCATAATGCCCGCTCTTGCGATTATTGACATAGCTGTGCAGCGGCCTCTCGCCGTAGCCCGTGTAGCCACGATTCATGCCGACCGATGGAGGACGCGATCGCTCCGACATAGTCTGCGACCTCTGGTGCGAACGGCGTACAGTCTGCTCGCCAACAGATTGACGTCGTTGACTCTGTAGTCGCGCATAAGCTTCCCACTCCTCTTTGCTGGGTCGCGATTGCCCGTACTGGTCGTATTTAGTGCCCATTTCGGAAACAACGCGACCTCTTCCCGACGACCGTGCGTGCGTGGCCGAGTCCGTCGTTGTCGGGACGGAAGGTGCAGCAGGTGCAGCAGGTGCAGCCGTGGATGGTCTGCGCTGGAGTGTGGGCATGGGAGGAACATCGCTGCTGTAGGAATTCGGTGATCGTCGTCGCATGGGAGAAGCTTCGCCAGCGTTCATGTTGACGTGGTAGCTTTTCGGTCGCCGGGGCATTTCCGGACGGAGCGAGGCGCGGTCTTTGCTGTGTGTGCGTGCGAATTCGGCTGCTGTCTGGGCATCCATGCCCACCAGAGACCTCACTCGAGGCACCGCGTTGCCCGGCTCATCAGCCTGCGAAGGTGCCGTATTTCTCCTCCTCGGCGCAGTCAGCATTGCTGCATCGTACGGAGACTGGCCTAATGCAGTCCCAATCGTACCAAGATCAATGACGGCCGGTACTGGCGGAACGTTTTCCTTCTCGCGAGCTGCCTCTTTCTCCTTCTCTTTCTTAGCTTTCGACTTGTTGCGGAAGAGGGAAAGACTGCGGCGGAGGCCACGAGGGGATGGAGTGCGAGGACTCTCCATGGATGTGCGTTCCTGTCTGCCACGCTGCTCAGCCGTCTCCAAGCATGTCGGAGACTTGGTAGAAACGCCCGCGACCGCTTCTGCTTTGCCATTTTGTTCATTGCCATGGCCTTTGCTCGTGAGCCATGACATGCCTGGAGTCTCGGATATGCGTCGGACGAGCTGTTTTCGGACACCGGTTGGGACGCTAGGGACGGGTTGCTCAGGTATGGATTCGCACGCTTGTACAAAGGGAAGCTCTTGGTGTGAAGGCCATCGTTTGTGCAATCGCGACCATGTCAAAGTCTTGCTGTCATTAGAGAATTTGGACGCAAAAGACAGCGGGGTGTTGGGCGATGGCATCTCGGATGTATGGTAAGAGACGGCACGGGAGGCGGTAGATTTTGGGGTGGGCAAATCACAATCACCAGCTCGTCGCGAGCGCAACGAACTCAGGCGCGACTCTACAGTTGCAGGCGTCTTCACTTGGAGCAATGTATGCCGACGCCGCGCAACATCGCCAGCTGGGGCTGAAGGCCTTGACGAAGTGGGGTCGCGTAGCATTTGCTGGACAGTGTAGATACCCCTTTCATCAGAGCTGCTCCCGCCTTGAAGCACGCCAGTCGCCATAGAAGGCTGTTGAGACGCTATCGGACTAGCCTCTCTCAAGGTCAAAGCCCTGCGCTTCACAGTTACAAAACTCCCTTCCGAGGCATATCCTGAATCCGTCTTCGTTGGCGGAGGCCTTCGAGTTGCTGGACTCTGCTGAGGAGGTGTGTTCTGGCTGTTCAGCTCAGTTTCTTCCGAGGCCAAGGGCTCGGCGAAAAGGGCACCCTCAAGTATGTGAGAGCCTTCTTCTGCCTGGGCGTCCGCCGATGCAGCCTGGTGTTCGTTCGCCAGCGTTGCAATAGTCGCGAGAGTGTCTGCGCTCTTGTTCATGACGCGCAAACGTCGGACAGGCTCGGGCTCGCAATCGTCAAATGTTTGTGTAGTCGGCGTCGGGGTTTCCGCACTCGTGACGGCTTCCGTTTTTAACGAGCTGTCAATCCTTGACATCGTCTTTGCTTTCCTGGCAGTGGAAGAAAGCCGGAGTTTGCGGTACAGTGGAGGAACCGCCGGCGCGACTGCCGATTTGCTCCTCGCATGTCGTCGTTTGGCAGGCTTCATCATGAGGCTATCGGAAGGATCGAATTCCGTAAAGTCGTCTTCCTCTTGGGAAACACGAAAATGGCTGGTCTGCTGGGGGAAAAACTTTGCGCTCGCGGTTGGAGAGGGAGGACCATTGGCTATTCTTAACGAGCCTAGCTGTATCGATCCCAAATGGGTGTATTCCATGTCTCCAGGCGTCTGCGCGCGGGGCGGTGGGGCTTCCTTCTCTTCAGACATGTCGAGCGCGGCTGCTTGTGTGGCGCCCACTATGTCGCTTCGCCACTTAGCCTCCTCTTGCGGATCAACCTGAGGTGTTTTCCACGAATTCCATGTGCGCCTGTTCTTCTCCGCAGGCGAGTCCCGATTAGATAAGCCAGGCGTAGACAGTAAAGAACGACGTCTGAAGAGCGATGAGGTAGACCTGTTGAAAATTGACGAGCGGCGACTGAGGTTCTGGTCTGTGGCGGTTGTGCTAGGCGAGGGAGACGGTTGACAAGTCTGGAGAGCTTGTTCTAGCTGGTGTTAATAAGGGTTACACAAATTTACATGTGTTTTTAAAAGGACTTACGCAGCGCGGCGAGGTCCTCTGGCGAAGCCGTCCGCTTCACCTCTTCCAGAATCTTCATAGCCGTTTCCAAATCCACAGCCTGGCTGGTGACCAGCGAGACCTTTGAGCTTGGAAGGCTTTTCAACTTAGAACTAGAATTGCGGCTGCTGCCGAAGCAGGATATGGAGTTTGTCCGCGAACCATCGGACGTCTGGTGCTGTGCGTTCGCCGTAATGTTTCCCGGTTTGGAGTCGTCATCCCAACTGTGCTCAAATTCGGTCTCAAGCGGTGAGAGGAGCTGCAATTTGATCTTCTGGCGTTCGCTGGCGCTCAGATGGGCGTACTGGGAGGCAAGGGAACTGTGTGATTCCACTCTAGGTACGATATTCACGTTCGCCTTCGGCTTAGCCAATTTGTGGGAGGAATGGTGCTGCTGAGTGCTCTGAGCATTGCCCATTCTGTCGAATTCAGGAAGACATGTGAGCTGAGATAGTGGGTGTAGGACTGAGGTGGTTGCGGAGGCTACAGCGGACTAACGTGGAGTCGAAAGTAGAGTCGAATAGAAGTGTCCCGCGGAGTCGTGGTGGGGCGAGGAAGGACGCAAGGCGGTGGAGCTTTCGGAAGGATCAAGGAAGAACTACCAACTCATAGCTATGCGATGGCAGTTGTCGTCAATTGGTCGTGACCTGCAGCAGGTTAAATCTGTGGTCGGCAGAGATGGCCGTTGGATTACGAGGCCTCTGCTAGGCAGGTGGAGAGGACGTCTGGGCATGCAGAATGTGCGGCATCGTGGTAAACAGCAAACCTGGAAGTGCTCTGGAGATGAAACCCCCAACCATGCACGTCCTATGCATCGAGCACTCCCTCTACCTGCCCAATCACACGGCGAAGAAGCCGCCGTGCTCAAGCCAGCGAGTCGGTTCGATGGCTGAAGCGACCCATCCCAGAAGGTGATCTGGATTTTCTGAATGCATCGCACGCTGAGGTGGCGGAAGGGCTCGCTTCCACCACGGCGAAGTCTGTCATGGCCAAGTTTCGCAGCCTGGTGAGCCTCATTTCACGGCGCAGAGGCCAGTCCAACTCTTTAGCCTGCAACATGTCCAACAGCGTGCACCCCCATCCTGTATTCCGTCCGATGTCGCGCCCGCCGCCGCCCGGCATGGACTACCGAGATATACACACCGCTGCTATACCAAGCCATCTTCCCCACCATCCGTCATGACCACGGGACATGTGCACGCGAGCTCGGGTGGACTAGCTCGAGCGTTCTCACCATCGTACACTACTTGCTATCTTCAAAGTTAGACAGTAGGTTGGATATTGTGGTCCGTCGTAACACGATCTCCACGCCGGCACGGCCACAAGGCCGATGCAGACCCTCCCGTCCGAAGATCCAACAATCCCATGGGTAGCATATCGAGATCTGCCTCGAGCCAGAGCGGTAAATAATGGAAATTAAGAGTTGCCAAGGACGTGGTGATCAAGTTCCCTGCGCGAAGCGTTTTGTGCTCCTGCCGAAACCAGACGTTCATGCGAGCGAGCATCACATCACTATCAACTGCTAGGGAGAGCCCGCGTAATCTGCGGCTGAAACACGACATGTAGGTAGACTCCAGCTGTTGGTGACGGTTTGGGGGGTTTGGGTGGTTTGGGTGGCTCATCAGGACGTGACATGCATAACTTGGAAGTCACCGCAGAAACTTGTCATGTCCACAGATGCCTTCGGATTGATTGATCGAATTAGTCTGCGGCACGTGACGACTAGCCACGGGCAAATTACGGCTGAACGCGGTCACATGACCGAAGCCCACGTCGAGACTCGGAGATGGGAGCTGCTTGTGGCGGCCTCCAAATAGGAGTATAATAATCTCATTTCGTCCCCCGACCTTCTATTAGACGACGGAAGCGGATAGGGTAGGCGCTTCTGCAAAGCTCTGCAATAACAATAATAAAGGGGGACCATACAAAAGGCACTCCCCATAAGATATCTTAGGCGAACCACCACGTACCACATACATCCCTCAGCTTCCGTGATTGGTGGCGTGTCATGTGTCAAGAGGCTCTCGCCAGTGATAATGGCGGCCAAGCCCGCCACCCAAAGATCTCTCCGGGAGAGTTCCCAAGCTTAAAATCAACATCCGATCCTCCGTCCTCACACTCCTCGCTCCGATTTCAAATAGCTGTGCTATCTCCGTCCTCACAGTAATGGTCTACCATCATGTTCACGCAGTCTACGCACCGTCTCGTCTGCCGCGGAGCCGTGCGACGCTTGGCGGCGATCAGTTTCTACTAAAAAACCACTGGTGACATCATCGTAGCAGCGAGATGTGGATAGTCCTTTTTCTCCCGGCTGTGCGCGGACACGCATCCTTCCCTCCAATTTGCCCTTGCGCTCGTGGGACGTTCCAGCTGCTTGTACTCAGTTGCACTTAAACACCTTCTCATTCATCTCGTCGCGTGTTGCTATCCTTCCTATGCGTGTGTTACGACGGTATTCCAGGCTCACGTGACAACAAACACAGCCTCTACATACTAGCACAGCGCCATCAGCCGTCCCAAGGATCACGGCTTCGTCATGTGGTTCCTTTCGTACTGGGCGGTGCCTCTGTTTTCGTCTTTGGTATGGCTTGCCATGCTGGTTACCATGTTGGTGACATGGAACGTGGAGGGGATGCCGCACTATCCATCCATGGAGGACAACCAGAAAATAGCATATATCTCTGGTACTTCAACACGAGTATCCCTTTTCACGATATCCGACTAATAATCCCAGATGTCGGCGCCCAAGGCCTCAAACCGCTCTTCATCGCCATGTCCACCGTGACCGTCATCACCTTCGACATCGCCTTCATCCTCGAACGCTGGCTCCGGCACACCGGCAAACTCCACCCCAACACCTCCATCTGGCAGAAGATATACAGCGGAATCAGCATCGCCGCCACCATCGTCGGCGCCGCCGGTCTTATCCTGCTCTCCATCTTCGACGCGCTGCGACACAACCGTCTGCATAACATCTTCCTCGGAGTCTTCATCATTGGCTACGTCGTCAGCGCCATCTTCATCTGCTGGGAGTACCAACGCCTCGGGATACATTTCCGGGAACACAGCGTGCTGCGCCTGAGTTTCTGGATCAAGCTCGCCTTTATCATCATCGAGGCGGGTCTGGCCATCGGGTTTGGAATAAGTAGCAAGACCCACCACTACGACACGGCCGCGATATTAGAGTGGACCATAGCCTTTGTCTACTTCTTTTACGTGCTGAGTTTCTTCATCGATTTCATGCCCGCGATAAGGTCCAAGAACCACCAAAGCACGGAGACGGAGATGGATATGGCGCTCGCGGAATGCGGAGAAGGCTCCATGGGCGACGGCGCTGCCGATCCGGACCGATATTTCCGCGGCCAGACGAACGTGCTTACCGATGCACATCCCAATGGCCTTGCAAACGGTCATGCCAACGGCCATGCGAACGGCTTCGCAAATGGCTACGCGAACGGTGCAACGAATGGTACGATGAACGGTTCAACGAAGCCGCCCAAGACGAACGGTCCAGCTCCTCTTCCCTCGGCAAACTTCTAGGCGAAGCTTTTATCAACATTTGCGGTCTTGAACGCGACGCCTTGTCCGCGAGTGATTTCCTTTTCTACTGCATTAGATGACTAGACTAGAATGAGTATGAGCGTTGCGTTGCATACCTGTTTTCCTTGAAGCATGGAGGGCAAGTTTGCATAGCTGGCTGGTGGCACTTGGCGATACTCTTGTATTATTAATTTTGGCTTGTTAATGTTTAACGTTTGAGGTTGTTGAGATTGCATGATGCGAAGTATCGATGTATGTGCACTACTGTAAAGTAAGGGCTGAAGCAGATGGATGGACCAGTGGAGTGGTATGGAAAGGAAGGAGTACGCAAGAAACGCAATGATGCGAAGCCCACCTCGATATCAATAGATGTCGCAAGAAGTAAGAATTACAGATTATAATCTGGGATATTCCGATGTACCGCTGCGTGACTAGTAATATTTACTAAATACTGACTCACTATCCTCTCTAGATCGTCTTGAATCTAGTATAAACTCTAATACATATCGATATGCCGTTAGTTCCTACGCTTAGCCTAATGGGCGGACGTGTGATGAATTCCGCTTTCCCCATAGTTCTTATGGAAGTGTACTAGGTAAGAGTAACCTATTGAAAAAAGTACAAAAAGATGAAAGTGAGTTCGTCCTACCTTATTCCGCTTTCTTATGGTGTTGAACTTCGTGGTTGGTATGTCACTATGTTGGATCTATATTGTGTTTATATTCTACCGTGCGGATGAGAAGGGAAAGAGAGTAAGCTAGCATCTGGTAAGGCAAAAGCCTTTCAGTGGTTTAGAGCAGTATAGAATGTTAGACCTATCAATAGGGTGACGTTAGACATGGACATATCAGAGATGTCGTTTATTTTAACTTGCGAGAATCTAGTACCATTCTAGACATACTACTTCACACACACACACGGGATCTTTTTGCAAGCATGACTGGTGCGGAAAACGCGTGAGAGTAATGTGTAGGTAGTGATCTTTTTATAGACACTAGCACGTCTTCTTCTTCAATAAGGTTCCTTTCCACGATGCATTGGTGGTAGCAATGACACGTACTTCTACGACGACGTCGAATCCTACACTAGTATCATTAATCTTGATATGCAGAGTTGTGATGATCCTTCATTCTTAAGGTTTCGATGATCTGTGATGGTTTACATCACATCCGTCCATGACTCTGGTCTCGTATATGTAACCACTTTCTCTTGGAACGAAAGTCTAAATATTAAAGGACTTGTAGACCTTGAGAAACGATTTGTCTTGTTTTCCTACCAAAAAGGACTCAGATATATCTCATAATGCACCTACAAACGTGGTTTCCTGAACTTTTCCCGAATCCAGAAAATACATGAGGTCCCTCCAGCGAAGGTTAGTGTCTCGGCGAGATATTGTTAGTGTAGGATGATCCCAACGTGTTTTCGGTGGAGCTAAAGACTAGAATACTTTTCCCATCAATTTCGCACTAGCTGAAAGACCATCGGGTTTCGGGACTGGCTTGCATTTGCTCCGGATATCGGCAGCATGTTCTACCTGCGTGATCATGAATCCCTTGGGATTACCGGCTTACTCTCGCTGTCCTCCTGACCTGGCGCCATTCACATGGCCAGAAATTCACTATAGAAAAGCAATCCCAGAATCCCATTCACAAGTGCCAACGAAGCCGAACAAAGAACCCCGAACCCAGCTGAACCATTTCTTTCTCTCCATGACAGCAACCCCAATGTCACACCACACAACCAACATGACCGCATCAGCCGCACCAGAAATCACGCCACCCATACCACACCCCGAAAGCAGCACAAAGCAACAAGTTTCCAACCCCCCAGAAACCAGCCCTACCCGCCCTCCCGCCCTCCTACACCGCTCCTTCACCGAGCTTCCCCACAAAGTAATCCGAGCCTCGGGAAACACTCTCCACCTCTCCAACGGACGCCGGATTCTCGACGCCTGCGGCGGCGCCGCCGTAGCCATCATCGGCCACGGAAACGCCGAAGTCATCCAATCCACCACTGAACAAATGCACAGAGTCAGTTACGTGCACACCATGAGCTACACGACCAGTTCGTCGGAAGAGCTTGCGCAATGCATACTAAAGCCGTTCGGAGCCAGCACCTTCGACCACGGGCTCACCAAAGCGTTTTTTGTAGGGAGTGGGAGCGAAGCGAACGATGCAGCGATGAAATGTGCTCGACAGTATTGGTTCGAGAAAGGGGAGGTGAAGAGACGGGTTTATGTGGCGAGGAAAAAGGCGTATCATGGGAATACGTTGGGGGCTATGTCCGTGTCTTCGATTCTCCCGCGGAAGGTTCCGTATGATGATGTTTTGTTGCCGAATGTGGCGTTTGTGAGCGCGGCGGATGCGTATCATGGTTTGGTTGGTAAGGAGACGGAAAGGGAGTACGTTGGACGATTGGTGGATGAGCTGGAAGATGAGTTTTTGAGGCTTGGGCCCGAGAATGTTGTTTCTTTCATGTACGTGCAATCAGCCTTTATCTATACTGTGTCGACACTGATAACTGCAGCGGGGAAACTGTTAGTGGAGCTGCCATGGGCGCTATGCCTGCACCAAAAGGCTATTGGCAAGCTGTCCGCGCTCTGTGTACCAAGTATAATATTCTTCTCCATCTCGACGAGGTCATGTGTGGTATGGGTCGCATGGGAACTTACTTCGCCTTTGAACAAGAAGGTATTCAACCAGACATCGTGACTATCGGGAAAGGTCTCGGTGGCGGATACGCGCCTATAGCGGGAATGCTTATTAATGACAAGATAGTGTCGGGCTTGCGACAAGGCTCGTCGACATTTAACCACGGCCAGACGTACCAAGCGCATCCCGTGTCATGCGCCACAGCATTAGCCGTGCAGAAGATTGTTAAGAGGGAAGGCTTAGTAGCGAGATCCGCAGCCATAGGAAAGAAGCTGGAGAGGATGTTGAGTGAGGCGTTTGAAGGGTGTGAGTATGTGGGTGATATTCGGGGCGGAGGCACGTTTTGGGGCATTGAGTTTGTAAAGGATAGGGAGACCAGATTGCCATTTTCAAAGGTTGGCCTTGGTTCTGCTATTCAGCTACAGGCTTTTGAGCTTGGCGTTGCTGTGTATCCGGGCTCCGGTACTGCGGATGGTGTTCTGGGTGATCATGTGCTACTTGCTCCGCCGTATACTGCTACGGAGGAAGAGCTTCAGATGGCGGTTGATGTGTTGAAGCAGGCATATGAGATGGCAGTGGTGCAGTACGCTGAAGAGGAATTGGAATTGAGATATAAGATGAAGTTATAAGATTAGGGAAATATTCGACTCTCCTGTGGCGGACTCTTGTTTAGTGGGCAAGCATTATACTTCTGGATTGGGGAGATTTGAGGTAACTGGAAGGTAGTCTGAATTCAAAGAAACTCGATATGAATATATAATCTCACGATTATAGGCCGCCATTGCATGATATGATATGCCATCCCTAAATTTGTAATCCTCTGTTCCCGCAAGCCCTTGCCGCACTGGATCACCAAACCTACCCATACATATCTAAACCACCAAACCACGAAGCAAAACATAAACCATTCAAACCCAGATGAACCCAGATAAAGTTTTCGCCCTAGAATCTGTTTGTGGCGGACCGTATTTCCCACTCAGTCCGCGTCCATAATCCCCACCGAATCATGCGTACCACACGCTTCCAACCAGACCTCTCCACCCGACAATTTCACAGGAGCAAAAAAACCTCAAGCCCATCATTCCCATTACCAGACAAACCACCCAATCCTCAAAGACCAAGAGGACCAAGCACCCCCACAACTCCAAATCCCATTGCACCGATCCAACTTCACTCCAACAAGCACCCATCATCTCTATTCCCCACCTTCTCCACAAACAAAGCCTCAATCCTACCCTTCTTCTCCACGATCTCCGTCATATAAAACGACAACCATCCCTGATCATCAAAGCCCCAACCAATCTCTCCATAACGTACTGCATGCAAGTGTACAAAATCGGGATTCGTCACGTCCTTGACGGTAGGTAGGTAAACAAAGTTCGTACCATAAACCATAGGTACATTCGTGCGCGTATTACAATCATAATACGCCTGTACATTCCTAACCTTATGCTGATACCTTCCAAGGAAGCACTCGAGCAGGGCGACATTTGCAGCGCTGAGAGTAGTGATGTTGTCGTGGACCGTGGCAGTCGCTGTGAAGGTTCCGCGGGTGCCTTGGGCGGAAATCACGGCGTACCGGTTCCCCTCGTTCACGACGGCTTGGTTCTCGACGGCTTTCATCTGCGTTAGGAGAGCGGTTCGGTAGTCGGCTTGGAGCTTTGCGCGTAGCTCTTGGGGGAATTTCTGGAATTTGTAGTCCAGGCTGACTGCTACGCTGAATGCTGACGATTTGTCAGGCGAAACAGTGGTCTATAAGTCGCACGTGTTAGATTTCTGAAGGGACAGGAACTGAGTGCACGGGGGAGGGGGTTTACTACCTTTCGAACGCAAGTCTTCTTACTTGCCGAAGAGGACGAAGCCGAAGCCGAAGCCTCATCTTTACTGGCAGCCCGCTTGTGAGACATGAGGGCGGGTGTAGTCGAAGAAGTGAGAGTCGAAGAAGTAAGAGTCGAAGAAGTAAGAGTCAAAGAAGTGTATATATAAAAAGTATCAAAGTCAAGCGGAGGGCAGGACCCTTTTTATCAAGTTTATATAGTCTACTACATAAGCAGACAGACAACCAGGCAGCCAGACACGAGCCCCAACTCCCCGTCCGCCCGCCCTACAAACGCACAACAACCTCCACCTCCACCTCCACCTCGATTCCCCGCGCAAAAGTGTGTGACAGGAACCAAGAAAAAACAACAACAAAGAAACTCCGAAGCCTAAAGCTCAAGCTCAAGCTCAAGAGTAAGAATGAGAAGAAGAAGAAGAAGAAGGAGAACAAGGAAGACAAGCCGAAAAAAAATACTAGATATACTAAACTAAAAGCAAAGCAGTAGTTATAGCCTTCCCAATCCCCACAGCAGATTTATTTATTCGAGAGATATCATAAATATCATGAGACATCGCCATAATACCGCACAAGTGTAGAAGAATAAATGCTATGTAGGTGAGGGAACTAGTGCGTGCATAGTACATACAATCTACCCAAGAAACGAACCGACTTTATATAGCCCCGTAAAACCCACAAATCCCATCCAGTCCGCACGTGTGAAGCCTACAATCAATCAACTGCCCACCAGCCACAACCATGTGACACCCCCCCCTCCCTCCCCAAGTCCCTCGCATACCCACAAACACAAACACAAACACAAACCCCACAAAACCCAATCTATTTCCTATACCCACCCTCCCTCTCCCCCTCCCTCTCCCTCTCCCTAAACCTCCGTTTCCTCTCATCCCTCTCGTCCCCATCGTAATTCTCCCTCCTCCTCTTCCTCCTATCATCCGAATCCCTCGAATCTCTATCCTCACGACGGTCCCGCTTCCTATCTCTAGATCCAGGACTTCTGCTACGAAACTTGCGATCGCCAAGACGGTCCGACTCGGCCGGGCTGCGAGTGCGGTCTCTTCGTTTCCTGTCGCGTCGACGCTCACTATCATAATGGTCATCGCGATCACGATCGCGGTCCCGTCTGCGTGATTTGTCATGACGACGCTCGCGATCAGAGTGATCATCGTCGTGGTCTCGTCGGCGTGAATGTTTCTCCTTTCTCCGCTCACTGTCGTAGTCATCGTCTCGCCGATCCCTCTCCTTTCTATCGCTGCGTTTTCTCCCTTCGTCGCCATTGTCTTTGTACTTCCCACCACTCTTACTAGGCTTCTCCTCATCCACCATCTTCTGCTGTTCCGACCTCTTCTTCAACTCGTCCTCGGTGATGATCTCGCCCGTGATTTTGTTCCTCAACGCCACAGGTGTATAGGTCGTGTGCATTTTCTTCCTTTTGATCTGTTGGGCATTCTTCCCCCCTGCATCTATGCCGGCCGCTGCCTCTTCTTTCGCGCCGATACCCAGCAACGCAGGTCTACGTTTGACCTCCTTGGGCTTCGCCGCGGGCTTGTTGTCCTTGCCGAGTTCCATGCCGTCTTTCCAGCCCATGCCGCGCAGCAAAGCGGCGCCAAATCCTTCGATGGGCGTGGCTTCGTAGACGTCGAGGGTGGGTGCGTCGGGCGCGTTGAGCATGTCGTTTTGGTAGGCTTCTTCTTCCGTTCGTATGGGTATTACTGTGTGGTCGGTGACTTTGCCGTGGAGCAGAGCATCGAGGGCGTTCTTTTCTAGGCGCTGCTCTTCTGTGAGGTCGTCCGAGAGCTCCTTGTTGTCTTCGGTGGTGTCCATGGGCTCTGGCTCGTCGTCTTCACCCTCTTCTTTCTTGTGTATTATCAAACCGTACTGCTTCGGTTCCTCCACGGTTTCCGACCCGTCCCCATACTGCCCCCCATTCTGTGCTTGGCCCGGCGGCGCTCCGCTACGCGCAAGCTTTCTCTTCCGCGCCTCTTCACGCCAGTTGTGGTTCGGCTGCACTGGTATTATGCGTGGACCTTTGTCTTCCTCCTTTTTCGCGTTCGCGTCTACTGCTCCGCCTTCTGCCGCATCCCAGCCTGTGATCTCCTGCTTCTTGTCGTCGTCGACCGCTTCGTCCTCGCCGAGCGCGAACCGTGGACGTTTCGCGAGTTTTTCCAGGGGCGCTTTGAGGCCAGCTTTAGCTTTTGCGCCGCCAAGTGAGAGCTTGAAGCCCCCGGCCTTGGGCGCAGCCATGATGTGGAGGTCGGGGAGACGCGCGTGATGGAAGCTGTAGCGGCTTCGTTGCGAGTTTCAGGTATTAGAAGGTAGAACTTGTCAAAAACTCGCACTCATGTTCCGAACCCTATTCTCTAATCTTCCGGAAAGAAATTGAGCTTAACGGATGTTGTGATGGTGTGAAAGTGAAAGGTGAAGTTGTTCTGAGAATCTTAAGTTGCGCGCATGACATCGGTCTTGGCAACCATAATCCCTGCACATATGGTACTTGACCATTTAAAGCCAAAAATGATCACGTGCACAATACATTCACCACACTGTATACTTTGTCAGTACTCCACGAACAACCTTTCCATTTCCACCATGAGTTATCACAAGTTTTCAATACAACCATTAGTCATATTTATTCCTATAAAATCTTCAAGATGCGCGTACGCTTATAATTCCATTGCATGAGAACTCCTTGGTATATCATATCGTACCGTACGTATGAGAAGGAGAAACGAAAAAAAGCTCGAGGCTACACAATCCATCATGACCAAAGTCGAACGCTTACCAACGCGTCAGTGCTCTGCACCACCCAAAAAAGATACCCCGAGAGAAAAAACTATCTACTCGCTCAATGGTACTACACACTAAAGATCAAATCTACCTTCCATACTCCAAGCTGGGCACAATAACCGGCCCATACTTCATCGGCGCGCCATAAACTCCCTCACCCTGCACCATGAAATCGACCGCCAAGCTCAACTTCCCACTCCCATGCGTCGCCCCCGCGACAGCACCAAACGTGCCATTAACAATCTCCGGATCATACACCACACAGGCAGCATAGTTCCTCCTGCCCATTAGCCTCTTGTACTCCCTTGCGGTGCCATTGACGTCCTGGGTGAAGATCTCCATCATGTCTTCCTTGGTATCCGAAGGTTGGTGGCTAGATCGATGGCCGTTTTGCGGGACGTAGAGAACGCGGTTGTTATGTAGGAGGCGGAGTACGTAATTTGATGGGGGCGCGTTGACAACCGAGGCGGAAATGATTTGGTACATTGTTTTGTGGTCTTGGGGTTTCGAGGGGTCGTGGACCAGGCCTGCGCCGCAGCAGTCGACGCCGCCCGAGAAGAAGGTTATGCGGAGGGATTTGTTGTGCGCAATGCCTTGGAGAGTGCGGATTAAGTATGTGCGTTCGAGGTCCTGGTTGCTATTAGTACTTATTGAGGAAATACATTGAATGTTGCATACCTTTGAATCGTGCGTCCATTGATCGCGCAGCTCGTCAAGGAGGTCAATGTCTCCGAAAGGACTGAGAACGCCACTCATGAGCCCAGACTTTCCGATGGCCTTCTTGACCGAGTTAAAGCCGTCTCCAACCACACTCTTAGCACCAACAACACCAGCGACAGAGCTCGTAACCTTGCCGAGCATATTGAAGGTCCCGGTAACTGCTTTCTTGCCTGTCGCCATGGAGTTGGCGAGATGTTCCACCGACTCCAGACGAGGATAGATGATGGGAACGGGAATCATCATTATGCAGTGTTGTACACTGGGTGGTAGCGTGGCAATCTTGGGGAAGATGCCTTGGTACGTGGGACCTGCCATCACTTGGTGCGGGTTTCGCTCAGAACGACAATCTGGGCCAACGACGACTACGCAAGGTCCAAGATACTTGATAAAATGCCATCCAGTGCCAGTTATGGTGAAGAGATCCAGATCGTTACTGACATTCCGGAGGATCTCGGTTGTCGTGTGGTGTTGGAAGAGTAGGTACATTTCGATACCTATTCTGCCCATGTTCTTGAACATGTTCGAGAATTGCATGTACTCGGGATAAGATCCGAACCCATCGAAGCTAGCAGCTAGTCAGTATTAACAGGCATGTCTAGATGAGATGAACTTACATGTCGTGATCGTCGAGAGCAAGGATATGCGGTATCTGAGCAAAAGCTTCACGCAGATGGGGCTGATCGAAGTGGCTAGTGTAGTAGTGAAAGTATGCGTGACAAACTTCTTCTTCATGCTTTGCAGTCCACGGCGCATTCTTGCGGTTCTCTTTCCCACTCATCGCCGTCCACTGCTTCAGAAGAGGAATCTCCTTCCACAGTCGATCAGCGTATATTTGGCCGCCCAATCCAAGCTGCGCATGGAAGCCACCGCACTCGGCATTCTTTTGAAGTATGTCTTTCCACATATATCCCAGTCCACCAAGCTTTGACCGCTCGTTCGCATTCACATTCAGCGCAAAATCATTTCCAGAATGAGATACGAATCGCCAGCTCGTCTCGTGGCGTCCAGCCACAAGGAACTCGAATCGTGTGCACCCTAGGTGCGAGGTGATAGCATATGTCCATTTCGCAGCGCGGTCTTCTTCCATTTTCAGGTCGACGTCATATCGGTAGAAGATCCACGTCTGGTGAGTGTAGATGGGATTCGCCTTCAACTGCCGCGGGTTCGGTGAAAGGTCAACGCTCTGGTGTATATGGATTGTCGGAGGATGAGGGGTGTTTGTGATGAGGAGAATAGATCCGAGCCACAGTCCGCGCTCAATGTCCATGTTGGTGTATCTCAAGTACGGACCAAAATACACACTGTTCGTAGGGGCAATCTTGTACATATCAACGCCAGCAACTGGAGGAGGCCCGGTGAAGCCAGCAGCCGTCGGTGTTGCCATCGGCGCCATTCCTAGCATATCTCCGGAGTAAGAGGCTGTTTGCGTTGGAAAGCCGGGTGATGCCAAGGGTGTCTTCATAAATCCGGGGGAGCTCAGCGGGTTTGCGAACGAGCTCGTGGGCGACATAGGCTCATTCAAGTTGAGAGGAGTCGGGCCCTTTGGAAACTCCCACTGAGTGGACTGTGTGGGAAGATGAATGTAGTAGTACTGTCCGGAGTTCGGGTCCAGATGGGCTATCCAGCCTTCTGGAAGTGGTGGGGGAGATGCAGGGCCGGGCCCTGGCGCTGGCGCGGGACTCGGCGTGGTGACATGCTGTGTCGGCACCGCTTGCTGTACATGCTGCGGGAACTGCCCCGCTGTAGGTGTGGGTGACACGACGCCTGTAGGCTGTGAAGACGCGCTTGGCTGTTGATTACGTGCATCATTGGCGAACGCAGGGTGTTGTTGTATGTTTGGATCACTCATAGCACTGCTTTGGGAAGGCTGTGGAGAAGCTGCGTGGGGACGTTGTTTTTCGTTAGGATATCCCTGTGTCGCAGCGGCTGCCGGGTGGGAGATGCTCGAGTATGCTGGCGGCGGCTCTTCGTTCATGTTCATGCGACCCATGTCGTGAGTCAAAGAGTGTTCTGGCCGTGCGTTTCCAGGCGGAGGAGACATTCTTGATGCCGGGACTTGAGGCAGAGGCGCCTGCGGTGGACTGCTAGAAGGCCCCACTGGATTCATACCCTGATACACGGCAGGCGGGCCATGCGGATGGCTCCCTGGCTGCTCCGTTGGTGTCCATGGCCGCCTCGGAGGCTGCCCGTTTGTGACAGGCGAAGCTACGCCGAGTCTCGGTTGCTGGTTAGCATAGATTTGATTCCTCTGCGTTGCAGCAGCGTTCTGTACGCTTTGGGCTTGTAGATTGGTGAGAGTGGACGATCCAGCGATTCCGGCAGCCGCAAAACGCGCTTCAATGCCACCACCGGGAGGGGGGATTATAGGCGTCTCGGGGGGAGGGGGAGACCCGCGTTGCGCCTTCGTCGTGGAAGTGGATGCGGTCGAGCTCAGTCGGTTGATGCCCGTTGGGTTGGGGATGTTCAGCGAGGCTTCTGGCGGTCTGGCTGTGGAGGTGTTTGCGGGAGGCGGCCAGTACTGCTGGTGGTAGCCCGGGAAGGGATTGGGATCTGTGCTACCCTGGCGTTGCGGTGCTCGCTGGAACAGCTCCTCCTTGTCGGGCGTCTCTGGGCCGGGAGAGTCGGGCAGCGGCTTGGGCGCGGTGCCCCTCCGTTCAGCCAGCTTGGACGGCGCAGGCGCCCCATAGCCCGCGACCGAGGGGCGATTGGGGTCATGCGAATCGAAGCGGGCGCGCGAGTGTGGCGACGTGGGACTCGGGCCCGTTGCGCTGGCAGAGCCTTTCCTCCGGCCGGCCGTCTCTGGCGGCGTCGCATTCCGTGCAGGCCGCTCCCTCTCGCTCAGCGGCGTGTACCGTCCCGCATTCACGTTCGGCGGCCGGTCGTCTGCGGGATAGGGTAGCGGGTTGGTCGGCGGGGCGGGGAAGACGGGCATGGGCGGCGGGCGCGAGAACGCCGGCTGGTTCGAGCTGCCCGCCGAATCTGTGCGCGGCGGCGGGCTCTTTGTCTCCGATTCACGCTTCTGTATCCTCAAGGGCCCGATGGTGGGTGTCTCTGGCTTGTCCCCCTGCAGGAACAGCTCCTCGTCGGGGCGGCCCTGTTTGCGGCCATCCATATCGGTTATGTATGTCTGTACCGTAGGATCGTCGGCGATGACAGGCGAGTACTTATTTTTGGCTTGGAATGCAGATGCAGCAGTCGCGTCGAGTCGCGGGTGGGGAGCCTGCAGCGACAGAGGGGGCGAGGGGCGCGAGGGGGGGGCTCTTCGCGGGGCAGGACGATATCAGATGTGCAGATGTGTTCGCACGTAGACAAGGCTCATGTACCTGCGCCGGTCAATGTAGGTATATGTGGAAAAGCCACCTGCATCTGGGCCTTCTGCATACAATATCCTGCTTCGGGCTGCTGACCTACGTAGCCCGGCCTTCAGTGACCCATTGCCCTCCTGCACGAGACGACTGAGGTGCCGGTGGGGCGCGACCATGGGCGCATGATGCCGGCTTCTGATTCGCCCACATAAGCGCTCACCAGCCTCTTGGCGATACATGGCCTGCGTTGCCCTGTCCGACTGGACGACTGTTTTCATTCATGGAATACAGGAGAGAGTACCGTTGGTGCCGTCTGCTTGGCCGCCCCCTTGGGCTGCTCAGAGACGGCGGTGCAGCAGGGCGCGGCCCGCATGGCTGTGGCGCTACTGTATGCGAACTACATCCGAAATTGCATACCGTGTGTGCATGTCAACACTCGTCCTGCCACACCCTCTGGAAGCCCAACCCCAGTGTCTCAATACCTAAACATGGCAATACCCGCGCGTTCCGCATCTAGCTTCCCCAGCAGCGCCTGGCACTTCTCTAGCGCCAACGCCCCATTGATCACGAGACTGACACACCGTCCCAGCACCTCGACATACTTCTCCCTGATCGCCGCGCTGAAGTGCTGCACACTGACAATGGTGTCCAGAAACTCGCATACTTGTTCGTGCTGCCACTCGGGGTTGTAAGCCCCTGGAGATTTCATCTGGGAGAGCGTCCACGGCGACCATGCGCAGATGGGTGCTTTGGAAGTCACGGGGACGATGAGGGCGGGACACCCGTCGAGGAGGTGGAAGATGATGGTGCCGCAGCCGGGGCGGCGCGAGGTACTCCACATGTCTGCGCGGTAAGGGGATATGCCTGTGAAGAGGATGACCATGCGGTTTGTACCGATATCGTTTTGCGGGCTCGGGTCGCAGAGAGCGAGTGTGTGGACGGATTCAGAGAGGAGCTTATGCGCGAGGAGGTAGTCGCCTCCCAAGAACGGCCCAAAGAACTGGCACACTGCAAAGTCGTTCGCACGCGGCACACTCGGCGTCCTGGCACTCGCGAACAAATAAGGACAGAACCATCCCTTCTCACAAGCCTGCGTATTTCCTGCAGGATAGATGCCCGCGAACCGCAAATCCGCATCTACACCCATGAGTTTGTGTTTGATGCCAACTTGCAAGCTCTTTACATTAGTCGTGCGAAGCATCTTCTCTTCCTCGGGCAACATGTGCTCAATGATGCCTTTATCAATCGCTTGCTCGACTATTTGAAAGACACCGTACTTTAGCACTGTCGACCCGACAATGGCACCAGCCCCTGAGCTCACAATCTCCGAGATGAAGCTGTCCGCACCGAAAGCTCCAGTCACGCCGTCAGCAATTCCGTCCACGAGCGGTGCGCCGACGAAGGCAAAGGTGGTGAAGAGGATAGCGTCGCGGTATCGCACGTTTGGTAACGTGACTGGGTTGTCTAGAGTGGCGGGCGCAGAGTCAGTAAAGCTCATCTAGAAGGTCGTCTATGCATTGGACATCTTAGATCCACGTTGTGAGGTACGCGGTCTTTCCCAGGAATCACTTACTATCGCCCCATGGTGAGAGACTGGTGGGCATCTTCAGAGCAGATGTCGCTGTTTGCACCGACGAACGGGCAACACGACCAAAGAGCGTGTCGCCAAAGAAGCGCTGAACACTGTCTGTCTTCTTCTCATCTTGTGGCCCTGCATGTCCTCCATGCCCACCCGATGAGTGCTTGGAGCCGAAAAGACCAGATGGAGCTGTAGTGGTATACTTGGGTTGTTCGGCCTGTTGTGGCATTGGCTGCGGTCCAATATTCTGCTGAAAAGACATCGCTTGCTGCGCTTGCTGTTGATACATTTGCATCTTCTCGGGCGGCATGTTCTGGATGACCTGCTGGACTTGTTGCTGTTGCTGCGGTGTCATACTCGGCGGATACTGTTGAGGTTGTTGATTCTGTGGATATGCATTCTGCTGGACTTGAGGAGATTGTACAAATGGGTTCTGGTTTTGTATCAATGTCGACGCGGGTGGCACTGCTGCGTAGGGAGGTGGCGGGGACGAAATTGGGCTGAAGGCCGCAGTAGAGGGGGGTTGCTGGGGAATCGACATCGTAGAGCGTTTGGACGGGTTCTTGATGATGCTGTTGTAGCCTGGCTTTTCCTTCCGTGTTCTCTATGCAGTGATGGAATATTCTCCAGGTTGTTCCTATGTTCCTTTTACAAGTCTTTCTATCTCTCCCTCCCTCTCTCTCGGGCACAAGGCTGAATATACAGACTATCAAATTCGAGGCGGAAAGCAGCAATAAAACTCAACGTAACCCGACAGATACGATGAGAGACATGAGACTTGGAGAAACGAGACACAAATTAATATGGGGGGTTGAGGTTGGATAACAGTCCCGCTCTCCTTCGTATACAAAGCTGCACGCCATCCTCAGCCGTACCGAAGTGGCTTTCTCCTTACCCATTGCGGCGCAACGAAGCGAAACATTACGAATAACGCAAGGCCAAGAGCTCGTACATTGCATACCGTACCGGTAATTTGCTACAATTTGTTACCTTCCGCTGCTGCTATTCGCTGCGTTTTACTACGTTGCTGCGTGTTTGGCTTAGATAGCCACGAAAGCCCGAGTTGGAGCTGTGTTGGAGCTGTGTTGGAGCTGTGTTGGAGCTGCTTCGAGATGACAAACATAGGAGCACGGACGGACGAGCTGATCGTTGTAAAAACTCCACGCATATGTACATAGTAGGACATCGCGATGCCGAGACCTTGAGGTTGCCATCCATGTGACGATCAAAGAAAGTGATGTGGCCGATATCGGCTTAGTCATGCGTTCCGAAGGAAAGCGAGCCAGACCGTTCATGCCGCACACTTTTGATGGCATTACCTAGGTATGGCGAACTCTATAACGACAATACCGCGATTTCTACTGCCTCATATCCCACAGAGTACACGGTATATCCAGCATGCAGCGATCGGAAAGGCTGTAGCAGCCAGAGCGCGGGGGCTTCATTCGGCGTCATCGGAATGGGCACCACGAACACTTTCCACACATCACCGGTCGCACATTACAATCCCACAATGGCAGAGATGCCCACAATCAAGAATCGGAACAGAAGTGGCGGCCCGGAGAGGCTTCAGCACAACAGCCCCTCAATTCCGAGATCACCATTTCGACACGCTCAAGTTTGTCCAGCGATTGAAGGGTGAGGGGTTCACAGAAGAGCAGGCAGTGGCTATGTTGAAGGTACTCAGCGATGTCATCGAGGAGAGGTATGTCTGCTACCGTATACTGTAATTGCTTCAACTCACTCCCTCAGTATCCAGAATCTCACGCGCACGATGGTCCCCCGCGAAGACCAAGAGCGGACAACCTATACCCAGAAAGTCGACTTCGCAAAGCTACGCTCCGAACTCATGACGGCCGATTCAACTGAATCGTCTCTTACGCGCGGGTCCCACGAACGACTGACCAACGAAATTGCGAAGCTGAATTCACGGTTGCGGGACGACATTCAGCGCACGCAGGCTTCGGTGCGGTTGGATCTGAATCTCGAAAAGGGGCGCATTCGCGAAGAGGCCAACGTGCAGGAGCTCAAGCTCAAAGAGACGGAGACGCGGATAGAGCAGGAGACGGCGACTCTGCGCGAGAGGCTTGAGGGGGTCAAGTTCTCGACACTGCAGTGGTTGATGTATGTTCATGGCGATATCGGCGTCCACGGGCTAGCTAACAGGTTCGCAGGGGCGTTTGCACGGGTACAGCGGCTCTCATGCTCGGTGTCTGGCGTTTGCTGATGTGAAGCGTTGTGTGTTGCGGATAGCTTGTAGAGCGCGGCTTGTAGGCTATTCCGAGCTCGCAGATAGGGATGCACATGTAGATGGCGTGGACAGATACCCAGTGGAAAGCGATTGGAAGAAGCAAAGATTGTCTGATTACTATTCGGTGTGGCTGCACAACAGCATGGCAGCACAGCAGCATCGGCTTCTGCAGCTCTGTTGCAATTCGTCCACAGCATGCAAGCTGAAGTGCGAATAATAGCAGATGCCCCTTGGCTATAGCTCAGCCTTAAAGAGCCAGACAAAGCATGCGCAGCATCTGATCTGATGTCACCAATGTGCCATGCCCACCATGCCCGATGATGCAACCGTCGGCCTCGCATTTCACGCATTCGCCCATGGACACCCCTAGATGGCATTTCGCCCATGGGAGACGTCCAGATGCAAATCCGACACCCGTAAACAGAAATTTGCATTTACGGGCCGACGAGTGTCATCTCGGTGGTCAAGTGTCACAGGCTCTGGCAACTGGACGAGAGTCAAGTTTCTAGTCGGTTCTACCTTCAAAGGCAGCGGCGGTTGATTGGCCCCGGGTGAGCAACGATTTCTGCTGGCGGCACGATAGCGTACGGGGTGACACATGTGTTGGGAGGGCCAGGCAGCACCGAGCATAACGTTGGTGACCTTCCAGAGGGAGCATGCCGTCCTGTCCCAAGAAGGGGGCCTACGTCATAAGAAAGAGAAAGAGACGGAGACGGAGACAGAAAGAGCGGTAGGTGGACGGCTGGTCTCCCGCTCACGTGACGCTCATTTCCCGACCCCACATGTGCACCGCCAAGGCAGGGCTCGCGGGTGGCTATGGGGGGGGAGACACGGGCGGTGGAAGGGTATGGAAGCAGAATAATGCAGCAGGCTAGAATACACAGTGAATAGATGTAATTGCGCGGTGGAGGGCTCGGCATAAAAACCGTGCGGTGCGTTGGCGAGCACTGCGGCGGATCCAGAATCGTACTAGGCACGGCAAGCGCAGTTCTCTACTCTTCCCTCAAACGTCTCGCTCCACCACAACATCAACACCACTCTCTTCCTCTCCACCCACGACCCTCCGACCCGCCTACATTCCGCCTCGCCCACCACTACCAAACCACCCAAAAATCTCCCACAATGGCCAACGAGGTAAGCCCGCCTTGCTCGCGCTGCTCCCCCCCGCTCGGGTGGGATGCCCCTCGGGCGCTCGCAGTGCACGATAAACGTCAACAGCATACTAACAGAGTGTCCAGCGCGAGAGGTACGCCCGCACACGCCCCCGCCGCCTGCAGGCACGCGGTTCGCTGACATGTCCACAGCAAGACTTTCCTCGCCCGGCTCTGCGAACAGGCTGAGCGCTACGATGGTGAGTCTTGCAGCCCTGCCGCCCCACCGCCTCTTCGCGCGCATCGCTAACCATGTGTCCCTGTAGAGATGGTTACGTTCATGAAGGTCAGTCGCCCGTCGCACCGTTGCTTCGCAGAGCATGCTAACAGTTGAATAGGAGGTTGCAAAGGTACGCTTACGCACGCGTCTCGCCACGCCAGTCGCCGGCGCAGCGACGAGTCCGTCGTCAAGCATACTGCAGGCATACTAACACCAGCGTAGATCGGCGGTGAACTCACAGTCGACGAGCGCAACCTCTTGTCCGTCGCCTACAAGAACGTGGTCGGCACGCGACGTGCTTCATGGCGCATCATCTCCTCCATCGAGCAGAAGGAGGAGTCCAAGGGCTCGGACAAGCACGTTGGCACCATCCGCGAGTACCGAAAGAAGATCGAGACCGAGCTTGAGGACGTCTGCCAGGATGTCCTGAACGTTCTCGACGACTCCTTGATCCCCAAGGCCGAGTCGGGCGAGTCCAAGGTCTTCTACCACAAGATGTGAGCCTCCTCCCGCGTGCGCTGGTGTCGCGCCCGAGGCCATGTCCATGCTAACCGTTCTGCGACCACAGGAAGGGTGACTACCACCGTTATCTGGCCGAGTTCGCGTCTGGCGAGAAGCGCAAGGTTGCCGCGACTGCCGCCCACGAGGCCTACAAGGTATGACGCAATCCGAAATTAAGACCTGCCAACCCAATCAGCAACTAACACACCACAGACCGCCACAGACGTCGCTCAGACCGAGCTCACGCCGACGCACCCCATCCGTCTCGGTCTGGCTCTGAACTTCTCGGTCTTCTACTACGAGATCTTGAACTCGCCCGACCGCGCCTGCCACCTCGCCAAGCAGGCTTTCGACGATGCCATTGCTGAGCTCGACTCGCTCTCGGAGGAATCCTACCGCGACTCGACCCTCATCATGCAGCTCCTCCGTGACAACCTCACTCTGTGGACATCTTCGGACGGCGCCGATGCCGAGGCATCCGGCGACGCGGCAGCTGCCCCCAAGGATGATGCCGCAAAGGCCGCCGAGCCCGCTGCCGCTGAAGCCGAGAAGCCTGCCGAGGAGGCACCTGCGGCTCCCGCGGCCTAAGCGCATCCGCCTCTTCCGACCTTGTATTCCTTCCAGTCGCCGACAAACATCACGGGTAGACGGAGGAGGCTGTCCCGGCAGCGAGCGTCACTGGAGTTGAGTGTATGTGTTTGTTAAAATCGGTTTTCAGCGAGCGGACGGATTCCCCCAACGACTTATGTGTTTTCCTCTCCCGCCAGCACTTGCCCCCTCGACAGGCAGCTTATTATGGCTGCATGTTTCCCTGACACTGTTTAGCGCTGTTCCTATCTCTACGAAAGGGCGGGCTGATGATGTGGGGATGTGGGCTGTGTATTGGTTCTCTCTCCATATCGGGACTTCCCCAGTGTTTTCCTTTTCCTGCACCATGTCTAACCCTACACCCCTTGGCGGAACGAATCGGCGGGCGAGTTTTTGAAGCATTACCCTAGCACGGAGGCAGAAATCGTTGGGGGTCATGGAGCGGATTCGCATGCTCCGGACCTTAATGGCAAGTCTTTGGCTGCGCTCTTAGGATAGCTGAAATAACATTTCATTCCAAATCCCTTTAGGTGCTTGATGAGTGATATTATGATAGTTTTTACCTTGGCCTTGCGTCTATTGTTGAGATCGTGAAGATATTTTCTATGAATGACGATGGCATGTGCGAATGAGCAGTTGGGGAAGAGCGCCCCCGCATTGCGTATCGCAACCGCGAAAAAAAAAATGTCCACACGACCACATGATCACATATGCCAACTTCGAAGCTACTACCCCGCCTCCACACGCGCAAACCGTGAGTGTATCTACTTTTGCTTTCTTGTAAATTACCTTGGTTACCCACATCTGACCAACAGGCCTGGGCTTGACACTCGTACATTGGCAAACACGCCGCACTAAAGGTCGATGGTGTACACGAAGAACTACTACCGCATCCTTGGGCTCGAGACGAAATCAAGAGAGCATCTAGATCAAGATGATCTAAAGAAAGCGTACAGAACGGCATTGCTTGGGGCGCATCCTGATACGGCTAGTGCATCGCAAGGGGGACAAGGAAAGAACGAGGTGTACACGGTGGACGATGTCAAGGAAGCTTTTGGGGTGCTGAGCGATGCGACGCAGAGGGTGGAGTATGATGGGTGGATTGCTGGGAGGGGGGTGGAGGAGGGGAGGGAGGGGTTCTTGTTGGGGCTGGAGGTGTTGGATTTGAGCGATTTCGTGGCGGGGGAGGTTTGGGTTCGGTTGGGGAGTGTGGAGGGGGAGGAGGGGAGTGTTGGGGGGTTTGAGGAGGTGTTGGAGAGGGTTGCTGGGTTTGTGGGGGAGGGGGAGGAGGTGGAGGAGGAGGGTGGAATTGAGGGTGGTGAGGATGGTGAGGATAGGGATGGGGGAGATACGGGTGAAGGGGATGCTGATGCAGTTGGAGATGATGGAGATGATGAGAATGAGGATGAGGGAAGCGATGCCGAAGTAGGAGGCAATGGCGCGACCGGTCCACAGGTCGAATGGACGCGTTCTTGTCGCTGTGGTAACGAGAAAGGATTCAGAATCACGGAAAAGGAACTCGAGGATGCGGAAGGCAGGGGCGAGAAGGAGGTCCTTGTTGGCTGCGAAGGATGTAGCTTGTGGGTGAGGGTGGGGTTCGATGTCGAAGAAGGGTGAGAGGGCGATGGATGCACGGATGGTTGGATCATGATGGAATACACTATGACATGGGTACAGGGATGAGGGTTAGGATTAGTGGGTGAATGGAACGAGTGGACCCGGTGTTCAGTCATCACGCTTAGGAGAGAAGTAGGAGAGCGTTATGTCATGTCTGCGACCGTGGTGGGCTGAGGATGAAGGAGGAGAAAAGGGGTTGCGACAAGAAGATACCTATGAGGAAGGTCCTCGAGATTTGGGATCATGATGTGTTATTTGCTCTTCCGAGTCATTCAGGAGACGAGATAAGATGAGCTTTTCACGAAGGAATTTCAAGGAAGTTCTTGGGAAGACGGTGAAGATATTAGATCTAGATGTGATTGATGAGCCTTCTCCCGCTACTATTGTAGCAATGATAAACCTATACGTAAAAGAGCCAATGACAATGCTGGTATTTCAGCGCCTCACGTGTTCAGTGTCTACGAAGGAAGAACCACACTGCATGCAGAATCTGATCATCATTAATCACGTATCTACTCACTATCCGCCCAAGTAGGACAACAGTTCCCGACTTATCTTAGAGATCTTCCTTTATTTTTCTCACACCACCGTTCCGTTTGAAAGATGTAGGGCAATATGAGCTGTATGATATAGGTTCAGATAATTCTTACAATAAACCACCACTCTATAGAGCTAGTGATTAGACAAGACAATATACAAAGCAAAAGAGCAGAAGACTGTAGATCCAACTCCCCGTCTAAGCTCCAATCAACCGCACACAATGATTCACCCTACACTCCACAACACTCAAAAAAACTTTGCACTGATTCGAAATATCAATTTTCTAAAACATACGAGAAGCAGAAACTAAAATCCGCCAACCCATAGTATTACAACCGTCCCACGACAGTTCCCGCGCCCACCACCAGCGCCCATCCTTTTTGCTCCCCTTAGCCCTGGTTCCTCGGCGTGAACTGCAGGTTAAGCGGAGGAAGGGTAACGGTGAAGGTATCCAAGGTATCATTTATAAACGTCTCACCCGTCTCTCCGGGTGCGAAGGAGACATTGAATCGACCGAGAATAGAGGAGATGGAGATACGCAGACTCAGTTGGCCGAGATTCTTACCAGGGCAAGAGTATGATCCTGAGGAAGTGTTAGTTAGGAAGAGGGTGGATGGGGAGGGCAGGGCCCAAAGGGGGTACATACCTAGTGAGAAGGGCATATATGGCGCATTATCCGTTCCCATTTCCTCACGGCTCTCGCCGAAGCGTTCAGGAATGAATTCTTCCGCTTGCTGCCACCATCGAGGATCTCTATGGATAAGGGATACAGGGATAAGAACGTTGCAGCCACCAGGAATATAGGTCTCGTCGACAGTGATTCCCCTGGCGGGCGTTTGGCGTGGACCACCGTTGAGCAGAGCGGGGCGTAGGCGCAGAGTCTCGCTGATCCAATCGTCGATGTAGGTGGTAGCTTTGACCTTTTCGTAGTCCCAGGCACTGGGCTCCGGAATGACTTCGTCGAGGAGTTGTTGGAGTTTTCTTTGCTTCTCGGGGTATTTGGCCATGAAGTATAGTGCGCTTGCGAGGGTGGTGGCGGTTGTTTCACTGGGGTGGGTTAGATGGTATTCTCTCGTAGACAGTGATGTTCGGATTGTGGCTTCTTACCTTCCAGCGACGATGATCACACGTGTATCGTCCTCTAGAGCCTCGGCTGAGGGTGCTGTTACGTCTTTCTCCTTGAGAGCCTTGAGTAACCAAGAAACGAGGTCCTGGGGATAGGTTTCGGGGTCCCATGACTTCGTCTTGGCGTGAATCTCTTGGGAGCAGAAGTTGAAGAAATCGGTATAACCAGAAGCAGCACCAGGGATGCAGCTGAGCATGTTGAGCAACCAAGGTATCATGCTCATTATTCCTAGCATGTTCATGTGATCGTGCACACCCTTGATAGCAATGTGTTCAACGCCGGTGGTCAGGTTGTTGAAGTCCTTGGAAAATCCAATCTCTCCCATGACATCGAAGCTGAAGAACATACCCCACTTTGTAACGTCTACTGGCTTTTCGCCCGCCTTGGCGAGCTGGTCCATGAAGATGTCGGCTTTGTTCTTGATGCGCGGTTCGTAAGTGTTGATTGCTGCTCAACGTTAGTACTGACTGGAGTGGAGTATCCACGCCGACACGCGTACCTTTGATGGCGAAGCCACGATCCCAGGCCCTTCTGCGCAGCCTGTACTTGTTGTGGTCACGCGTCATGTGAATCGAAGTCTTCTGTTGGTCGTTGCCCGTCTGCCCGTACCAGGTGGACTTGCGGCATTCAGAGTTGGGGCCGTAAATGGCTTGCACTGCGGATCTCCGCAACACAGAGACCTCCCGTGGTCCTGGTTCTGAAGTCAGTGTCTAACTCCGAGGGGCCACATTGTATGTAGGGGTGGAGACGTACCGGTGCGCACAAAGTCGCCATAGGTGGCATGCAGCTTGGCTACTTCCTTGTAGTACTGGACATTCTCCGCAGACTTCTTGGCGGCGTAGAAACGCGAGACCTTGGCGGGGAGGGGACCGGGGAACTTGCAGCATCGGTGGAAGAATACCCGGTAGGCGCTGATGCTGGAGAGAAGGCCGGTGTTGAAGGCGATTGTGAAGAGGATTGCCTTTGCGATTGCTCCAAAGACGCCACAGTTGCCGAGTGCGAAGAAGACATATATCAAGCCGAAGAAGGCGCTCACAGAGGCCGCTACGTAGTGAAACCTGTAGTTGGAGATACCATGTTAGCGTTGGTTGTCGAAGGAAGGATATAATACGTGATGTCTTATAGTTGAAGGCATGCACGCAAACTCTACTTACATATACAGCTCGAACTCGATATTAGTGATTGACCAATGGAATAGTACTCCCAACAGAGCAGCGGCTCCAGCAGTGCCAGCTGCAGGTGCCTGAACGGCTCCCTGAAGGAGACCGACAGATTCCGACATGGTGATGGATAGAGGCAAAAGTCAAGGCGCCCCAATATGAATGAAACAACAAAACGAAGTGATGAAAAGGTCAGGTTAAAGCGAGCAAGGAAAACGCTGTAATTAAGACGAGGAATTGCTAAGGCCCTAGGAGGCCCTCCCATTGGAAATAGGTAGCTCTATACCGCGTAGGGTGGAGACGGCAGCGCGCAGGCATGTCACTGCTGCGCCGCACTGATCAATTGCCCAATACAATGGGGGAGCAACCCCCCTTGTATTAAACAGTACTCCTAAAGCGTGAATATCTCCTGCGGCGTATAAGCCGTAACATGAATCATGTGTGGGTACATGATCCAGTGAGCGTTCGGGCCGTTAGCAAGGGCCCAGCTGACTGGGCATTAGTGGTAGGAATTCACATGCAGAGAAGCAAAGTACCATGGTACACAAAAGCCCTGCCGCTGTTCAAATACTTTCATAATGTAGGACTGGCTCACGCGTGTACGGTAATTAAGCCGACCCATAATTGATTCGTACCGTTTAATCAGGGACGGAGCACTAAGATATGCTTCGATGATATGATGATATGGATCGCACGTGATGTGAAGGATTGCATATCAAATGTGGGGAATATAGAAGTACACTAACGGACGCTAATTGGCCCCCGGGGAGTCGGGCTCGCGCCGCATTAGCGCCGTGGGGTAGAATTCTTCTGGCTACGTACAATACTACATACGGACCCCCCCCCCCCCCCCGGTCCAGGTTGCCCACGCCAACTTTTTTGTTTTTTTGAAGAAAAGCAAGGATAGACGCATGTTCATCAGTGCTTATCCCAAATAGTGCTCTCCTTAAAGGAATGAATAATATTGGTGTATCATGGCTCCGGATTGGGTGAAGGATTGTAGCCTAAGCCTAACGCTTCACTGCAGTCTGACAGGAAACTATTCAGGAAGATGTGGTATGTCGTCAATGTATTAGGATCTGGGTTGGTCGTAATCTTCGTAATGTTCGTGATGTGCACTCCTATATACAAGTTCATAAACGCAAGGTCTGATCGACCGAGTGACAGTTCAGCTGGCTGGAAACTTTTCAGCTACCACCCGCAGTTCTGGACTTCAACGGGTCATGAAACTGGCATTTGCCGATCATCATCATCTCGCCATTATCCGGTTCAAGAGTTTTTCACTGATTCGCCGCTTGGGCAGCGTTCAGAGCGCCTTAACGACGGCCCCTAAACTTTAAACCTTACCGGTTTACTGGTTACGGCTTTGGGCATTTCTTCAGTACTAATCCTGTCAGAGGGTACATAGGAACTTCGGTCTGCAACTTCTGAAAGCACCCCGGATCCTTTTCATCTTCTTTGAGGTTGTTTGGCATTTGAGTAGTCTGTCCTTCGTTATAATCATGCCGACAACTAATATGCAAACCGCGGCGTACATCGTCGCGTACGTCACATTCTTTTTCGGTTGCCTCTCTTTGGCCGCAAGACTTTACACGCGTACCCAAGTTCTGAAAATCTGGGGGTGGGACGACAACCTCGCCATCATCATCGGGGTGAGTGATCCCCTGTCTTGATCCTTCGCATACAGCAACTGACGTTTGTGCTTTACAGTTGGTGAGCTGCGGCCAGCAGGTTGTCCTTCATTTGTTCTTGTATTGGGGCTGTGGATTGTAAGTACCTATCTTCCACTCAGTGACGCGTGGATGTTTTGGCTAACAGGAGTCTGTAGACCCATAGCCACCCTCACCCCTGTGCAGCAGGGAGCCATTCTCAAGGTAAGTCAACAGCTTCGCTCTGACGGTATATCTTACTTACGGCGTCTAGGTCCTCTTCGTTGAAGAAGTATGGTACTATGTCACTCATTTCGTCATCAAATTGGCACTGCTCCTCTTTTACATCCACCTATCACCAAACAAGGTGTTCCGCGCATTCGTCTACATTGGCTTTGCCACCAACGCAGCTATTTTCGTCATCAACAAGTAAGTCTACGCTGCTACGAAAAGAGCCAACTAGAACCATCTAACTGTACATAGCCTACTCGCCTTCCTTCAGTGCACTCCATTCGATGCCATCATCAATCCCGCAGTACACCCTGAAGCGAAATGCATGGACAAAATGGTTCTCTTCATTGTTCCCTCGGTGCTGGTACGTCTACCCATCCATATCCACTTACATGCGTGTAAGCACCGCTAACCCCCAACAGAACATCATGCAAGATCTCTACATCCTCATCCTTCCCGTCTCTACCGTCCTCAGCCTCCAAATGACACTACGTCGCAAACTCGCCGTCATCTCCGTCCTAAGTTTCGGAGCCTCTGCCGTCATTGTAGCCGCCTTCCGCCTTCTCCCACTTCTCGAACTCGGCTCCAACCCCGACGTATCCTACGTCCTCGGCAAGATGGTCATCGTCGCCGCCCTCGAGATCCAATTCGCCGTCATCGCCGTCAACCTGCCCCCACTCAAAGCACTGTGGATGAAGTGGACCGGTGGAAGCTCCAATGGGTCTAACATGCAATCGGGTGCCAAAGCGTACAAGCTGGGCTCGATCAACAAGGGACGCGAGGGCGACTCTAAAGCGAGCAAGGGAAGGAGTAAGAGAGGCAGCGTCACGCGGATGGAACATGGAGATCCAGGAACGGAGTCCGAAGAGGAGCTGTTCAAGCAGGCAGGCCTCAGGGGGAAGACGGCGGATAATGGGGATGTGATCAGCATCACTACAGAGGCGGTGAGGAGCGAGGAACACATGTACAACACACACTAGACCCGGGCAACCTTTTTTTTTCACTTAGGCCGGAATAGAAGCAACGAAAGGGTGTAATAGAGTAGAGATGATGGTGTAAAAGTTTTAGTCTTGTAATTACAATTATATCATTCGTTCAGGGTTAGGCGTTCTTGATTTGGCGGTAATATAGCAAATTGAAACGTTAAAACGGTCATTGAAACCAGTTAAGCGATGGAGAGAGTCAGGTGAGTGGGAAAGATGGTGATGCCCCTTATGAACCCGAGTACAGAATGGTTTGGATCGGGAAGACAACTAAAGACGGACCACCCGAGAGTGGGAGGGAGACAAAGAGAGAGAAATTGTGTGTGTGATAGAAGAGTCCATGCAATCCAGACCAAGCAGCCTCCCGCAGCCCCAACAAGAAACCGCCACGTCGAGCGGGTATAGACCTTACCGAGAGCTAGCCTATACGGTTCAATTCGAACTCCTGAAGATAAGAGACAGTAGAGGTGTTACAACTAGGCAATCAGTTCCCTTTTGTGTGTATTGTAGTGCTATTATGATACTATTGAAGTGTTAAGACCCTGTTGAGTATGTACAGGTAACTCAGCGCGCGCATGGGACGCCCCCACGTCGAAAGCCAGCTGACTCTGCTTGACTGTCGGAGGTTTCTCCGCCAGAGCATTGGCAGCAGCGGAGGTGTCGTGTTTATTGGGATGATCACGTAACTAGCGCTACTCTGGATAGTCGGGGCCCCCGGCCCTTCTGAATCACTCACTCTTACACTTCACTCCTTTGTTCAAGAGGAGAAATCGTACGTTTGGGGTTCCGGTCGAAAGGGTAGGGCGGATTGCTTTGTCTGTTTGTGGACCTTTCCCGGTATACGAAACCAGTGTCAATACTTTTAGCAGAAATGCGGTTAAGACTCCAGAACTCGGCGCCGGCGCTCTCATCCTCTCGCATTGCATCGTCGGCCCAGTGTGGACAACTTTGTATGTCTATGTCTCTCATCTTATTGTGTATAGTACCGGGAAAACAGAGTATAACAACTATGTACCACCATTACATAGTGCAAACAAACCCCCAAAACCCCCATCCTCGCAAATAACCAATTCTAATACTTGCAGCAGATCCAAGAGAGAGAGAGAGAGCATAGGCGTCATGCTCCCGAAATAATGACGCCGTGCGGCAAGCATTGTCACCATTGCCAAGTGTCGATCACGGTGGAGGAACCGTACCGTTCTCAAGCAGCCCCAAGGATTGCTATTGATTAGCAGCAATAAGGTTCGAAACGAACATCAATGAGGAAAAGAAAAAGCACACACCATCTAATCCCACGTCTGATACCGATCCACACGACAGCGTTATCGTAATGCCATATGTATAAAAAAAATCCCTTACACAGAGCACGTTAACCAGAGCACAACAAATATCCCACACGAATTATCCAGCATCACAAGAAAAAAGCCTTGAACCCCGCGTACCCGCCTCACAACTCCATACCATGCCATACCATGCCATGCATACAACCAAACCCTCCTCCCATCCCCTCCCCCTTCCTCTCCAACAAAAAAAAAACCGCGCATGAACGAGATCGCCCACCATTACTCGCCACAAACAAAAAAAAAACCCTCCACTCCACTCCATTATTTCCCAGAGAGCCACGAAGTCCAAAAAAATAAAATCTTGGTGGCTAGTACCTAATGTGCTATAGCAGCTAGGCTGGAATAGGGTAGATAGGGTCCACGGGTCCACGGGGGGGCTCGGCTCCTGCTGTTTTACTCCTAGAAGATATTGCCAGGGAAGCTATACAATATAGCAACTAGTATATGCGTCCCGCCGATGCGCACTGCTAAGGCGCATCATCGTTCGTCCAGGCTCCGGGGTGGTAACGTTAACATGGTTCTACATACTTACATGGTCGGGCTTGGTCTGTGCTCTCTCGGATGGGCTGAGCAAAACGGTAGAGACCCGTTTTGACCGGTCAGTTGACCACTATCTGTGTTTGTAGTACGGAGAGGGGAAGGGAGGACAGGGTCCGTTTCGGCTTTTGGAGGAGAGTGAATGGGGTAGGTGGTTTCTAGTTTCGCAGGAGGGGGAGGTTGTATTTCGTTGTTCTGGACAATGGACTTTAATAATACATGATAGATTTTTTTCAGGTACGACTATAATAGATACAAATCGAACTATATAATACCGGGTAACTATATACGATTTTCTTGCGAAATGAACGAAATACACCCATAAAACCTGCTCGCCTGCTACATTAATAAGACAATCATGAACAAGACTACGGCTATAAGAGTCGACGGTACACAGGCGGTTTCCTCCAAAAAAAAATTGCAACTAATCTGCATCAACCCACCAGATACACATATATTCCCCGTTACAGTTCAGCCGTGGTGCGACATGCTATGCATCACGCATCCTTCATAACTCTCATCGTATGAATCTAATCCGTTATAAGAAGAGTCGTTACATAGATAGCCAAGCCTTGATGTTATCCCCCATGGATCAGGCTGAACAATGGACTTGTTAGGCTGAGCTCCCACCATTATCCGGGAAAAAGGTGGTGAGCTGACCGGTCAGATCAAAACGTGTTTTTCCCTCGTGTATGCATGCACGCTTGCCCCCTACCAACCAACCATATCCCACGTTAAAGCCGTAGCCAAACTCCATCGCTGGAACGCTTACATGATGACCGAGATACAGGATGTTTAGTGTCTAGGAAAAGTAGAGATAGAAAGGACAGTTTGGGAATGAAGGAAAGAGAAAGAGACAAGAAAAAAAAAGATCCGTAGAAGGTCCGAGACTAGAAGCTTCGAGGACACATTTGGTGGCTTTAGAAAAAGAAGATCGACGCTAAAGTGTGTAGTGGTAGACTAGCCACGCGCGTGACGGGCAGCGAGGTAGTTTTCGGCTTTACTGCGGAAGCCAGAATGACAGCATAAACTGGCTAACCAAACGTGCGGTGTATCTAGCTTGGTTGGTGGCCGAGATGCTGACGCTCTGCCGTTGCTGGAGGTAATCCGCTGTCACAGCATTAGCAATCTCGAAAAATCCGGCTGAAAATCGAGGTAAAGACTCACTGTTCTCTTTCACCAACTGCGCAACACTCCGCACAAACGTAACGTTACTTTCGTCCCCAAACCCTACCTCCTTCTCCCAGTCCCTCTCAGGATCTTTTAGCGGATTGCACTTGCGATTGTACTTCCACCTGAAGATCTGGCTAATGAAGTTCATCCTCGCATCAATCTCTCTACATGCGATCTCTGCCTGTGCTTGCCCATCTCTGTAATCAAAGCCCTCGGTGGCAGCCCTCGTCTGCATGACCTGGTGAATGGTCTTTTGCTGATCTTCGTGTGCCATACACATGCCAACCACGGCCACAAAGGCAGCAACCCACTTATCGCAGCCTTTGGAGGATTTGAAGATTTGCTGGAGCTTGTTGAGGACGGTGGATAGGATGGATCGTTGGAGGCGTGCGAAGAAGAACTTCAATTGGCGGTTCGTCATGCGAGGGGAGGTGTAGTTCTGGATGTAGGCGTGAGGCGAGGTGTAGGAGTGCATTTTGGACAGGGTTTGGATCTTGGTTTCTTCGGCGATAGTTATGGTGTGGGACATGATGTAGGTGGTTACGATAAGGCGGTTGACTTCGCGGAGAAGTTTAGCCTGCAAGTTCGTCAGTAATTCCAGTGAGAAAAGGGTAGAGATAGACGTACCTCATCGTCGCTCTTCGGTTTCACTCTCGTCATGAGCTTGAAGAGTCTGGGTGAAAAGTCGTTGTTATCGTCTGCCCAGCAAATTTCCGCAAAAGCATCGAGGTGGTGATCAACAATGTCGCTAACATATCTATCGTACTTCTTCTCCTCGTTCTGGTTTATGTGCACCATGCCGAGCGCGGGGCTCTCCTTTTTAGTCGCAACCCGTTGCAGAGTCTTGGGGTCCGTCTGGTACTGAATCTGCTCCAATAGCTCCTTTCCGCGAGGTGAAAACTCGTATACTTTGACTGCGACGCGAGGCATGCCCTTCTGCGCACAAGTCATGTATAGCGTTATCTCCTGGTTGTTCCACTGGTGAATGAACTTCGACACAAACCGCGTGAGGTTCATGTCTTCGTGGATCTGCATCGCGATCGTGGGAAGGAAGTAATGTGCCAACTCAATCAGCTTGATGCGTGAGCATCCGAGTCCACAGTCGGCATTTGGTCGCTGGGATCGCTTCAAGCATCGCTCGCAGACATCACCGGGTCCGCACTTGTCTCGTTGGAGCACACAGTGCCAGCATGCTACAATCTTTCGCATGTCATGTGCTGCCTTGGCTACCCGCGCATCCAAGTGTGTTCCGAGTGCTCGTCCGCCCGGTCGACCTGACATCCTGGATTCTCTCGATCGGCGTGTTGGGCCGACAATGTGTCCTTCGGGTTCTGGTGATATATCGAATGTGACTTCGGGGATTGATCTCGTTGGCGACCGCTCCACTGATGACGGCGCTGGGATGAATCGGCTGTCGTAGGAATCCCTTGCACGGTTGCCGGCTGTCATTCCCGGATCTGATTGTTGGTAGGATGAGAATATGCTTTCTGAACCGCCGGGGCTTGATGCAGATGCCATCGGGCTGTTAGGTACATGTTCGACGGAGTTGATCAATGTGGGAGGTTGATAGTGCTCAGTCTGGTAGGTCTCAGTGAAGAGTGCCGAGGATTCAGTGTAGTTGACGAAGTTCTGCGCATCAGGTGCTGGGGAGGCCGTTGTGACTCGCATCTGGATGGGGCTAACATTCTGGACTTGTAGCTGAGTCGAAGTTCTGAAGCCATTTTGCTGCTGATGATGCTGATGATGCTGATGATGGTGCTGATGCTGATGTTGTTGTTGTTGTTGTTGTTGTTGTTGTTGTTGTCGATGGTGGTGGTGGTGCTGGTGTTGCTCCTGTAGCCGTGGCTGTGAGAAGTTTTGACTTGCGACGGCAAATAAATCTTGCGATGGAGCGGGCTCGTTCGGTGAGATTAGGTAGTTGGGATCTGTGTTATGCACTGTCCACAAGTCAACATCGTTGACGAAAGCAGAGTAGTCAATGGGTACGGGGATTGGATCGGTGGCAGGATCGAATATGGTAATTCCAGATCGAGGCACAGTGGGGTTGCGTGGTGCCTGGCCGCTCCATGGATCTTGCCGCGATGGCTGGCTGGTGTAGGTCTGTCCGTAGAAGTTGTTGTAGGGTTGAGATTGGAATCCGGTCTGCATTGGACGGGTTTGCATGGTGAGCTGTGACTGCAAGTGTGGTGGCGGCTGAGTAGCCGGTTGAGTAGCCAGTTGAGTAGGGGTATTGAAGGGATCTGAGGGCTGTTAGCAGTGGCATGGTACTTCGGAAGGAAGGCATGCCTTGGTCATTAAACGTATACATGGTGGACTCCATAGCGGTGATGGGCCCGTGCGAGACCTGAGTAGTGGTCATCATGGCATTCTGGCTGTGGTTATGGTAGAAGTCGCGCAGTGATTGCGAGTCGAGCATTTCCACCTCGAAGCTGTCGTGGTCAGGCGTCCTCACAGAGGTCGGAGAATTGGACAGACTTCCAAACGCATCATCGTACACCATCTGCTCTGGGCCGTGCTCTGGAAGTGATTCGGGACCTCGGGAGACGTGTCGACTCAACGGCGGCGTGCTCAACGGTCCAGGCGAGCGTCCAGTATGATTGACCAAAGACGTAGGCGTCTTCGAGCGCTGCGCATCCGGATCATAGCCCACGAAGGCTTGCGGGTTCACAAATACTTGAGGGTCCTGGAACGGATACGGAGAGTACTGGGGTTGAGGGAAGAAGGACATGATGGGCAAACGGGTGAGGATAGCGACGGTGGAAGATTAACAATTGTCAGGCCGGCACCACTGCGCATCGAGTGCCTTGCGAAGTGCCTTGAAAAAGACACGCCAGCGCCTGATCTAAAGGCTGGTGGGCGAAGAACTTTGGCAGCACAGCTCGTGCTCGTATTCGGCCAGAAAGGCTACGGAGGAGCGGTAAGCCGAAGCAAGCGGCGATGACCGGCTACAAGGAAAACGACGCTTAATTCGAAGGATGGAGAATTGAAGAACTGTCTCAAGCGAGGGGATGATGGGATTGTTCAAGGGCAGACTGTTTCGCCGTGTGTTGCGTTCTTCATCTGACCCCCGCGAACCGGTGAGTGAGGTGGGCAGAAATGCAGCTATTGGTCTAGCTGCATGACAGTTGGGCACCTTCGGTCGCACCAAACTCTGCGTCGCGCGCCAAAGTGGAAACGCTTTCAATGGGAGACGGAGGAGAGGGAAGAAAGGTAACGGCGAGGAGGAGAACTGGCTACCACCATCCTCCAAGCCGGCAACACACTACCGTGTGATGAATGCGGTGAAGGGCCCAGGGCGTGGTAAATTGATGCCTCAGGCTCGCAAAGTCAAGCCCGTACGCACTGCGCCACGCGCGCTAAACCGTGGCCTTCTTCCGAAAGGAGACGGGTAACGGCCAAGGAGGTTGGAGAACGTAGAGATTTACTTTTCGTGCGGCTCTGCTGCACTGGCCGGCTGTAAGGAAGAAGCACGAACAACACATGTCTGAGGAGACATGGCATGTTACGGCGCTCAAGCCAATCGTTTGCCCGGAGGAGATCTTCTACGCATGCAGGAGATCACCCCAGTGCCAACACATACCTCGATGCCAGCCTGGACAGACCATCCCTGCTTTCGTCCAGCAAACTGCGCGAGAGGAGAGCCGTGGAGGAGCGAAGTGGAGCCCCGCTGAGCGGCCGACGAGGTCGACGAGGTCGACGAGGTCGAAGCCACGGGGTGGTTTCAGCAGCATTTCATCAGCCATCGCCCCAGTGGCGTCAAACTGTCTCCTGTCGCCGTCTTGACCGCATTTTCAGATGAGATGAGATGATTCTGCCTCGCTGCTGCGCATGGATCCATTCGGCAGCAGTGACGGGACGGCGAGTACAAAGAGCTGGGGCACGCCAGGCAGCAGTACAAGACGGCGCCGACAGCTGGGAAGCTGGGAGGAGAAGGCTTCTGGCGAAGTCGATTCCCAGATGAGAATACCGCCCGTGTATGAATGCTGAATTTCGAGTCGTGTCGTTTTCCCGACTACTCCGATGGCTGGGGTGCTGGGGTACTCCGAGGAGCTTGATCCACTCCGAAGAACACTAGATCCTTTTAGGATGCGACGATAGTAGCCAGCGAATCAGATCGGTGCATCTCCAGCGCGCCAAACCACATCCCGCTAGTCCCTTCCATCGCGGAGTCAGGATTTTCGGAGTCATCATCTCGAAAGATGCATGTCAATGTTCTACATCGACGCTCTGTCTGCCATGATTCCTATTCCCCGACATCCACGAGTCTGCGGACTGTGTACAGTGGCACTTCATGTTGCGGAGAAACGGGAAGCCAAGGTTCGACCCAACTCCAACCACAATGCGGCAGCTTCAGCTTACATAGCTCCCTAGATCGTGTGAGCCATGTCGCATCTCGAAGATTAGATGTGACCACGCAACGCCGACGTGTGAAAAATGTAGGACGCGTGGGATCATAGAACAAGTGAGCAATGTCCCACTCTATTCTTTCACCGCAGCCGCTAGCCGTATTCCACGTCTCGGGGAGAAGGTCCTAATTTGCGTGCTACTCGTTAGCCATCTCTAGCCTTCGTTGGCCAATTGGACGTGGAGAGAAAATCTTCTGTCATTCCAATGGAGAACTTGTTGCTAGACGACGGAAGCACGGTTCAATGTCGGTATTAATGGTTCGTAGTGCTTCTACCACCCCAATCCGATGACCAAGCCCCCTGGCGTACCACGCAAAAAGCCCGAGCCACGACGTCGTACCATAGAGAGGCGGCGTTCCGAAGCTCTCCCGTCCATAGACCTTGACACTCGGGATGCACTGTCAAACAATGCATTCGCCTCGCCCACCACTGCCCGGAATGAAATTCCCCCGCTCAATACATCCGAGCCCGTCAATATGTGGCCCACGCCTCCCGAGTCGGCCACAAGGCCGACCGCCCAGAATCTGGAAGAAGCCCCCAGGAGTTTCTTCCTTGGATCTACAAGCTATGCGAGCGTATTTGCCAAAGAAAGACCGCTGGCTGAGTCTATGCATCATGAGCAGCCACCAGAAAGAATGAGTGCTACGCCGTCTGCGATGGCTACTAGTACTGGCACTGGTACGAGGCATTGTCGGAGGAGCATAGGGAGTGCCATCATCTCCAAACTAGAACCGTTCTCCTTCTTCGCTCGCTCAGTGGAAATGTACTTTGTTATCAACAAAGCATCGGCATTGGTCGGGCCCCTGATCACCTCAGCCCTGCCACAACTTCGCAAGGACTTGCAACAACTAGCGGGTCTGTCTAGCGATCCTTATCCAGCGTACGCTGAGATTACACGGAATAGCACCCAACCACTGAAGGTACCACCGACCATGTTGGCGTCTGAGTTCCACACACTCTTCACCGGCCCGAATCTACGCTGGGAAACTTTTGGTCTCGTCATGATTCTCGCTGCATCTAATGCGCAGTTCACATCGCCAGATGATCCCCACTTCACTCTTGAAGATGGGAGTAGGATCGACAAGGACACGTTTATCGAGGATATGATACATGCCAGCAATGACTGTATCAATCTCTGTCAGGTACACGGCGCTGTGAATGACATCATGGTATGGCTTCTTTATAACAACATGATCGTCAAGAGCAACCTTTACGGTGATAACTATCATGGCGTATGGCGACGACTCGGTGACACCATCTCCGCACTCTACGCCGAGGGCATACACTGTGAAGAGTCTTTCGATGAACCCATCTTCCTCCGTGAAGCTCGAAGACGACTCTATGCCGCGACTTATCGCTCGGACAAATCCTTGGCGGACTTCTTTGGCCGACCCCCAATGATGAATTGGCGATACAGCGACCGTAAACCACCTCTTGACCTCGAAGACCACGTAGTTGTGAGCGACGATTTAGAAGCGCTCAACCTAGCCGTCTCCAAGCTTGACGCTAATGGATGGAACACAGAGGGCAGGATCATCGGGGTATCATGGATCAGACTCCGCGCACAAATGTCTGTGGCCAAAGAGCGATTCCTGGAGATCTCACTCGCAGGACGAGGAATCACGGATCTCACCCAGGAGATCCAAGCAATACACACACTGCACCGTTCGTGCTGGGATTCCCAGCCAATCCACCTCCGCTACGACCTCTACAACGAAGAAACCGTCTGGCAAACGCTCGGACCTCGCATAGCTCTCCGGATGATCGGCACGTATCTCGAGTTCCTCTATGTCGATTTCCAGATCCAAAGACTGCTCCGCCGACAAACGCAGACGGCGCTCCCGGATCTCCTCGAGATTTGCATGAAGCTTCTTTGCACGGTGTTGGTCTTCAACAAACGGCCCCACCACGATTACAACGTGCAGCGCCATTTTGCCACTCTGGTTCTGTTCTACTGCCTCCCGAGCGCCGGTGTTCTAGCGTTAGAATTAAGGAGGTGTACGCTCGAAAACGTGCCATTACCTAGCACCGTCTCCCGCGCAGATATCATCCGCAACCTCTCGGTGCTGATATCTTGTATGGAGTGGGCAATTATCGGCGGCGACGGCAACCACAGACTCTGCCGTGAACTGAATAAGATGTTATCGCTTGTCCTTGACGAGGTGCTCAACTACCAGCCTCCGCCGAACGGCGCTACGCTGGGAGATGGCACCGAAGGGGCATTGGCGGGAGTTGGAACGGGATTCTTCGATATCCCCATGATCGATGGGATGGAGCCGATACCGACGGAGAGCGAGGACTTTTTGAACTGGTTGATGGATAATGCGAACTGGAATAATACGGTATGTGCTCCGTGGCATAAGATCAACTTCACAGCTTAGAACTGACAACCAGCAGTATCTTTTCTGAACACTTAGACACCGTAGACGGCGTCGGTGCGCATAATAGTAATTACGAACTTAATGACCATTCTCCTGTATCGCCTTCTAAGTTATATTCTTGCAATCTCCCTACACTCGTCTAACACATTGTGTGTCGCAAAGAAAATACGACGACTATATTATTACCATGTTATTCCTCCAAACAAACACACATGGAAACAGGATTCTAGCACGCTAATCGAAGAAGCGTTACCTATAAACCTTCAAGAACACAAAAGCGGTACTCTACATTGAATCATATGCGCTATTACCTCCGCTAATCATGCAGTACTTATAGTTACCTAAGAAATAAGATATCTATTAAGTAAATAAAGAAGCGTAATAACTAAGTATATAATACTTACTTTTATTTACTTAAAAAGGATATTATATAATAAAGTGCCTAGCGTAAGCCTCTAGTAAAAGTTTAGATAAAGCTTAGTACTGTATAGTCTTGAATAATTAGTGTAGACTAGTCCCGATATAGTACATATACACTAGAGGCCTCTAAGAGCTAAGAAAGCTTATAGATAACCTAGTAATTGCTAATTACTATCTTAGAGGCTTACTTTAGAAAGTGTCTATATACTGTACAGAATAGTTTCTTAGTATTAAATAAGCTTATTAGCTAAGGATTTAGGTATCCTCTATCTAGGCATAGTTTAGATAGATAAAGGTAGATAGATAGACAAGGGTAGTTCTCTATAAGAAGCCTCCTTTCTCGCACAGAGAAAAGAGGCAGGCTAAAGAATAGATTTATATCTTATCTTTATTATTATCTCTTTTTACTATATAGTACTCCCTGCTAGCTGTTATAGCTTAGGCTACGCCTATGCCTAAAGGATAGGGCTTAGTTAGCGCGATAGAGTATATAGCCTTTAGATTACCTTTAGGCCTCTCTTATTACAAATATTTATATTCTTATTAACACTTATTATAGTTCTACTTTAAGGCTAGTCTATTACATTAAATATATATTAAACAGAAGCTATAAAAGAGATAGGATAGCTTCTAAACAGGCCTTAAATAATACTGTCTTATAGTAAATACTTACTACTCTCTAATCTTTTTAAACTTTATAAGATAATGACTGCGCTGCGCTCTACTAGCTTTAAGAATAACTTAAAAAAGCCTGTAGAGCTATCTTTAACCTTGCTACTCTAGCCTTAGTAACTCTTTATTAGAATACTATAGATAATACTATCCCTCTTACCTCTATAGATAAGATACTAGCTAGTAACCTAACTAATATAGCTAATCTACTAGTAGCACCTATAGCACTCCTTCTAGTTAAAGTTAAACTACTTAAGTTATAACAGAAACTACTGCCTGTAGGAACTTAGTTCTCTAGAGATTTAATCTCTTTTATAGCTTAGAAGGTTACTATAGAATATAAGCTTTAAGTTAACGTTAAGTTTATTAGTAGCCTAACTAACTAGTTTATGTTTATTTAGAGTAACCTTACGCTAACAGTCTAATATAAAGTAGCCTTATACTATTAGTAAGGTAGGTTTAATAGTTAGTATAACTCTATAAACTTCTTTATTTACTTAGAATTCTACTACGTAGATATCTACGCTAGAGAGAAGGTACAGGTATAGCTTAAAGGTCTCTACTAGTAAAAGGATAAGCCTTTTCTTAAATTCCTAATTTACTTTAATACTACCTTATAGTAGGTAGGAGGAATAGAGTAGTCTAATAAGTAGAAGCTAGGAAAGCTTAGACGCGCCCTTAATAAGAATATCTATACTATTACTCTAAACTAAGGCATCTCTTGTACTAATTATAACTAGGTAGTTTACGCTTATAGCGTAATTATAGTTAATATTAAGATAATATAGCTAGAAAAATAATACTAATCTTACTAGCTCTTAGGACTAAAGCTAGCCTAACTATAGTAAGATACCTAAAGAGATGTTATTATATCTCCTATGCAGGTAATAGGTAGTATGCCGTAGCAACGTCGCAGGCTGCAGCGTGCTAGTTAGCAGAGACTAAGCGAGTTCTTAGAGGTCTCGTATAAGATAACTAACGAGGACAAGTAACTATCTTATCTTATCCTATACACAAATCAATAAATTAATATTATAATTATTCTGTCTAGTTTTAATAATTATAGTGTGATTCTTGTTTGTCCTAAGCCTAACAGAACAAAATAGCGAAGTCTAACAGCCCTGAATCTACAACCTACAGAGAATATAGGATAAAAGGAGGCTAAAAGTAGCAGTACAAGTATAGGTTAATTATGTAGTACGCTAAGAAATATAGAGTAATACTTTTCTAGAGAGGGACTTACTATAACGCTAAGCGAAAAAGCGTATATAAAACAAGCTGTACACAAGCAATAGCAATTACATTTCCTAGAGAGAGACTTATTACATTTCCTAGAGAGGGACTTATTATATTTCCTAGAGAGGGACTTACTA